>JANIJG010009212.1:0-17183 GCA_024611175.1 Megaceryle torquata | reverse complement strand
TCTTATAGCTCGTGGCTTGCCTAATTGAAGATTGCTTTCATTTTAAGTACAATTTTTTTTTTCCCCCCCCCCCCCCCCCCGACTCCCTTCTTGTGACCCAGGACAGGTTCTTCTTTCCCACTTCTGACAAGTATTTCAAATGTCTGCTGTATTTGTCGTGTGCTGGTGTTTGGCCGAACAAGAGGGGGTTAATGAATGTACAGCACTGCCAGTGAGACCAGCTCTGGTGGCAGTGCTGGGAGAAAGTACTGTAACATGACTAATCTTTAGATAACTGCATGCAAAGTAGATAACATCTGGAAAAAAAAAACCAACTTATTCCATGTTTATTTTAAATCTCAGAAAAGGCAAACGCATGTCTCTCTTCTCTCTTGGCAGAACCAGCTCCTTGCGAAAGGCTTGCTGTTTATAGAGGAGAAGGTTAAGCTGTGTGAAGGCAAGTATAGTAAGAAACCCATTTTGGAAGGGAGTTGTGCTTTGATGTTTGGTCAGACAAGATGATTTGCATGTCTAGAAAGTGTGCAGCCCCTGCTGGTACTGTCTTAGGGTGTCTGTCGCACAACTTCCTGGGAGCCAGGTTGCACTGGAGGCCTTGTGAAGCTTAAGGGATGGTGAGCTGTTTGAACAGCCATGTAGCTGCAACACTCTTACCAGCCACATCTTTACTTTGAGAGGGAACATGAGTCTTGTGCAGCAGATGAACCCAGGCCAAAAGCAGTTTTAGGCTGGCTGTGGATCCTTTTGCAAAACTGCTGGGAGATGCCTTCCGCCTTTTATGTCTCAATGGGATTTGCAGCTCAATGCAAACCCAATTTTGGTTACAGTGTCATGCTTTTGAGAGCTGAACTAACAGGCTGCATGTAAATTTAAAGGGAAAAGTCACTTGGGTGGGAATTAAATCCTTCAAGAAAGAAGGTAATCATTCATGAAGTTCTGTTCAGACTATGGGGATACAGACGTTTGCTACTGCAGATCATGTGGACAAAGGCCAGCATGGTGCAGCTGCTCTGTGTTGGATGTGTGGAGAATTAGTCACTTTTATTAGCACTTTGCTCAAGCACAGTGAGCTGTCTTGAGCACGTTTCTTTATTCAAAACCAGGCTGCTGTTTGATTTGACCCAGTTTTGTAGCCTGCATGGAAGATCCCTTGCTAATCACTAACCTGCTGTATCTGGGTCATTAAATACCAATAGACATTTATAACCTTGCGTCATTGTTGGTGCTGGATTTCTCTGCACTGTTCTTCACCAAGTGCCTTCTTCACCCAGCCAGAAGGCTGTAGGACTTGGACCCTGAAGAAGCTGTGAAGTTGCCAGCCTCCTGCTTGGTGGGTGCTTCTTCGGCACTGGCCTTGTAAGGGGGAAAAGAGGCAGACTTGTGCATTTTCCCGAACGTGGGTATGTGCCCTGCTGCTGACAGCTCTTCTGAACGAGTGCTGCACAGCTTAGCTTAGGTTTTGTTTTCTGTATTAATATAAAACTATTCCAGTGTCTGTTTTAGCATTGTGAAAATTGAGTTAGTCTGTAATAAGCTGAGAGCTGCCTGGGAGTATTTTGCAGCTGCTCAAGATGGAGTTTCCCAGGCAAACAGCAAAACTCTCTTCCTATGCCTCATTTCTTTGTCTTTAGTTTGAAGTGATACTGGCTACTTTGCCAGAGCCACTTTGTGCCACTGGTGATGCTTTGTGCAGGCTGTCATCTCAGCAGGGGATGACTCATGGACACCTTTTTTTTTCAGAATGTATAGGTTTGTTGCAAGTCTTGTGGTCCCAGCAACCAGAACTTCTTGTGTGCCTTTCTCGGTTAGCTCTGTCTTCCTGGAAAATTTCTACTGTCCCAGGTCTCCGAGGCAGAATAATGTTCCTGCTGCCAGGCATGGCAATGTTTTATTGTGCCTTTTCTTCAAATCACAGTCTTGTATTTTAACATGATTTTTCTTTATACAGTCTGTCAGAATCTCTTTCAATGCCTGTAGGATTTATGTTTTCTTGAACAAGCCATTCCCCCTTCCCCTTCAGAAGTGCTCTATGACATTTTATTCTAGTTCCACACACCAAAGTGTTGCAGTCCTGAGGAGGAGGCAGAGGAGGGAAAAATTTAAACATTCAAGCTGTTTCCTGTTGTCTTACTCACTTACAATTGGCAGTTTCTAGCAATGGGTAGCTGTTATGAGGGTGTTGGGCTGGTGCTCATCTGCCTGCAGTTCCAGTTTTGAAGCCTGCATTGTATCTGACACAGTGAGCCCTCCCTTTGAAACCTGCATTTGATGGTGGGCTCTGGTCCTGCTGGCTCTCTGCTTTCTGGCCATGTCCAAAGCAGCACAACCCATGGGCAAGCACAGTGAAAGCCTGTGTCAAAATCTCCAGGCAGGAAAAGCACTTCAGTACACAGTGATGATAAGGGTCCTTGGAGTTGCAATTTTATGCATGTTCCAGTTCCTCATGTGTGCCTTTAGTCTCCTTGAGGCAAAACTGTCCTGAGCAGCTGTCTTCCTTTACTGCTCCTTGAGTCTTGGCTGCTTGTGTGCTCTGGCCTGTGGGTCCATGGAAGGTATCCTAGAAAACAATTTTGCCTGTGTCTGTACTTGCATTTCTGAGGAATGTATCTAAAGCTTGAAAAAGAAATTGCAAACCTTTAGGATGAAAAAATCTAAACCACTTAGATGCTTTGGGCCCAATTTCTGAGGAATGACCTCTAAGTCAAGTCTATGAGTGTAGCTTAAAATGTCTATTCAAATGTTTATGTTCAGTAAAGCATTTTTTTTGTTAATAATAGGCTTTGGACCACAGTTGTATTCCTCTTATGGGAATCATGATTTGTATAATTAAGTTTGCCTTCATTTTAAATACCAGCTTAATATATGGGGATGTTTGTTCAAGTTGGAGTTGCCACAAGAGGATTTAATTTGGGAACCTTCCCAGGATTTGAGAGAAGCACCGAGGCTTTGTGACTCGTCAGGGTCCTGACTGTTGTGCCTGTGCTTGGAAGTGGGGAGATGCCAGAAGGGGTTCAGCTCCTATAAATGGTCTCCCTGACTTAGCTGATGGAGAACAGTTGATGTTGGCTGTGACCTACTGGCTTTCAGATTCAGCTGCTGATGTGAGGCTGTGCTCCCGCACTGGTTGAGCATGTTAACTGTGAGCTGTGAGATTATACAATCCTTTGCTGTGGAGTTAAAGCCTTCAGTTGAAGAGAGGCTTCACTCTTTTGTTGGAATTTGTGTCTCATTTTGCCCAGATCTAGCTTCTTTGCAGTAAACAACAGATTAATTTATGGTCACAGCCTTGTGTCTCTATCAGTTAAGGCAAAGTTTAGCTGAGTGGCATCAAATTTCTGACAGAAACTGTGAATATGGAGGGTGGAGATGTATCTCTTATTTCAGAATTAGAAAGTAGTGATAAAATTCAACTTGATTTTAGCATCCCTGTCACTAAATCTCATGCTTGCTCTTGCTCTGTTTTCATAGGGGAGGATCGCATTGATGTCCTGTCTGAAATCTGGGATCACTATTTTACAGAGACTCTTCCTACACTCCAGGCAATATTCTATCCAGTCCAGGTAATTGTAATTATAATTCAGTCTTCAGGCAGGTGAGGCAATATAACTGCAATGTCTGATAATGGCATGTGGAAACTTCTGTCACAGCACCACTGTTGGGCCTATGGCTAATCAGGTCACAAAAGGTTTAAACTAAATCTAGGAGGAAGTAGAGTTTGCCTAAGTCAGCATTAACTATGTAAGAAGCTAAGATCTACTGGGCAAGCAGGCTACCCTCTGTCTGTGCTTAGCTAAGCTTGAATGCTGAAACTGGTGTTGAACTATATCTTGTCTAGACTGAAGCTCTGGGCCATTTGCATTTAGAGTTCTTCCATTTTTAAACACCTGGGACTGCTGGTGCAGATGACAACACTGACAGCTTGTCTTCAGAGGAACAGGTCTGAAAGCCCAGGTCAGAAGCAAATGTGTTTAACTCACTAGGGGGACAAGTAAAGCTATGGGTAGATGATGAATGAACAACTTTATGTAAGACCTGTTCATATTGGATATTCTGAAAGCTGAGTATCCCATCACAAGTGTTGAGCTGTATCATTTTCTAAATGTAGTTCTAGTCAGGGTTTCCATATGAGCAGTCTAATTAACTCCCCAGCCTATTTTGATCTTTTCTTCCATGAGAGGAAAAGAAAAATGTACCTCATGAGGAGACTGATGTTTTTGGAAATACTAGCCTCCTCCTCTTGACTTTTGCCTTTTCCACAATACATAATTTCCAGAGCCTTTCAAAATTATTTTTTTCCCTTGTATCGTCTGAAAGGCAGAGGGTAAAGCTCAAAGGTTGCCCTTTTCCTCTAATCCTATTAAAGCTGGCATAGAAGAGGAAGGACTTCCACCAAGACAGACACTAACCTTTCTACTGTGTTTATTTTTATTCTTTCCTTGCTGCAGATGCTTAAAGGTAGGTGTTTGGCAGGTAAAACTGCACAATTATAATATCCTCCCTTTCTCTCCTTTTGCAACTAATTCTCAGTCAGGGAGTGACCTGACTGAGAATCAATTTAAGCAGGGATTTGCCTGCACTGCAAATATTCGTGCACTGTGGAAGCAGCTGAGCTAACTGTGTGACATACCCACTGATGCTAGTAATTCTGACACTTCTCAGAAAAATCTACTCTGCTGCTATTGAAAGTCTCCAGTGAGAAACTGAACAAAAGCTACTGCATGGTGGGTGCAGCTTTTGGAAGTAACTTGGTAGTAGTGGTAGCATGGCATGCTGAGATTCTTTGAAAGTACAGCTTTCTGACTTTATTTGTCTTGTCACAATATCTGAGTCTCTCAAAATTATTTCATAGAAGCCATGAAATTAGAGAAGTATTGCCATTTTATGGATGAGGAACTGAAAGATAACAAGCAGCCTATTTTAAGCTTTGTAGGCACCTAAGTCCTACACAAATGTATGGATTTAAACTGCCTAAATACCTTCAAGACTTTGAGTAAGCTGCCCTGGGCTACAGCAGAGAGAATTGCTGGGGCAGCAAAAAATAAGAAATTGCTCTTATCCCTAATAATGACCTAATAACAGGATCGGGGTCTCCCTATGAAGAGGGAACTGTATGTACCTATTTATACAGTGTCACCACATGTGAAGAGAGCTCATCTGACAAATCTCTTTCACCAAGCCACAGCTCTTCGTGCACTACTCTGGTAGATAGGGAAGTCAACTCGCTGTTGGTTCCTCATCCTTTGCTGCAAATGTCAACATGATTATCTAGTTGTGCTCTTCTGCAATCCCAGTGACTGCCCATTCAGAATGAAAGTAAGTCAGCCAAACATGTGAGCGTATGTTACCGAAGGTAGTAACTAGAAGTAACTTCCTATCTCAGCTAAGTTGAAACCCGAGGCTCGTAGCTGTTGCAGAAATATGACCTGTAAGCCTCCAAGTTGGTCAAATTGCTGTACAGAGGGAAACTATGTGAACAGGTCACTGGCTTTTGTATAGTTGCAGCTGTTGATGTAACTACTTGGTGTGGAAAAAGAATAGCAAATCTTGATTTGTTTGGCACAGCGAGATGTTTGCATTTTGAAATGGTGTATGAAGTTAATGGGACTAAACTGCATGATATAAATAAGAAGGGTGCAGCTGCTGAAACACAGGTTAGAGATATGTACTGGTCTTTTCTGCCCCTCCATGTTTCTAAACACACAGCAATGGTCTAAACCAGCAAAGTGCTTTTATTATGGCCAACTGCCCTCCAGACTATTTGCTTTAATTTGTGTTTGCGTATTGATGATGCTGTTAATTATGACATTAAACCCATTATGAATTAATGATTAACTGCTGTTAATTCTTTCCAGCTAAATATTTGCCATGCTGTGTTATGGAGACCATAAAATGTTTTCCAAACAGACTGTGGGGCAGAGATTAATGTGATGGGAAGAACATGGGGAAACTCTTCAGACTGGAAAGTGCTGGACAGGGCTGGGAGGAAAATTTCTGCTGTTAAGTTGCAGTGGGGCAAGAGAAAGTCGTGCAGACTTAATAGCATAGCAGAGGGAAAGGCGGTAACACCAGAAGGCCAAATGAAGTCCAACTGTGTTTAAATATGCTGAGAAATATTACAACGTCTTCATCTGTTAGGCCTGCTTGCTTGTGGTGTTGATGTAAAAAAGTAACTGGGAGGACATGGAGGGCTTTGCAGTGGAAATCATAGCTGTTCTTTCTTCAGATGGTGTTTTGTGCATGCAGTCATGCTAGCTTTGCTCTAGCCTAAAGCCTAACATCTGTAATGGGCTGAATTGTGGACTTTTGTCATATCAGCAATATCTAAAGTGCAGATGTTGAGCAAAACAAGGATCTCACACATACCAGAGGCAGGTTTAGGAATACTCTGTGCCAACCTCTTCATCCCTCTGGTTTCTCAGCTCTGAGTAGTAGGCGTATAAGCTGCATCTGTCCTAGGCTTTGGGTGTTTGTAACCAAATTGGATAGCAGTTGGGTTTCATTAATACAGGGTATTTTAGTGAAATACAGGCCTATTTTTGGCTTTGCTCCAAACCCAGTCGTGCCTCAGAGGAGGTGTTACTCATTTCAGAATTTGTGTGGGATGAAGACCGATGGGGAAGAGATCAAAGTACCACCATGAAGCCTCAACTTGAGCAGCAGTGGGGGGGCATTGCCACAGCCTCAGTGGGCAGAATTAAACCTTTTCTGTTTGTGTGCCTATGTGTGGTGTTGCGATGCTCACACACCCCTTTACCAACTCTTGGAGTTTGCCTTCTGTGTTTTTTAGGGTCAGGAGTTGACTATCCGTCAGATTGCTCTTCTTGGCTTCAGAGACTTGGTCTTGCTAAAAGTAAAGTTGGAAGACATTCTTCCTCTAGTCCAGACGAAGCTCCCAGCTTCTATTGTCCAGATGCTGTTAATCCTGCAGGTAGGGAGCCTCTGCTTTTCATCATCTGACTCCACTTGGGTATCTTGACCTCGTTGAACTAATATGAACCCTGGAAAGGAGAGTGGGGAGGGTTGAGGGTGTGATGAAGGGGAAGTTACGTGTGCCTATCTGGGAGTAAAAAACGTAGAAATGAGAACTGAATTTGGATGTCCTGAGCTTTCCTGGGAACAGGTAAGGATGTTGCTGTGAAAGGAAAGGGTTCTGCTCTTTCACGTTTGTATTTTCCTTGGTACATCTCCTCCACAGCTAGGAACGCTCTTATTTTCACATCCATTTTCATCTCCCAGCTTCTCTGAATGTGTTTTTGTGCCCTAGTTTTCCTGGTTTCTCAGCTTTGCACTGACAGAGTGAGTGGATCCATCACAGTGGATTGTGGAATTCTAACAAGCTGTGGCTTCTGGCTGCCCCCCTGCCAGCACCTTGGCTCACTGGGATGCTGAGCAGTGCCCATGAGAGGAAGAATCCATTTTGGCAGCAGGCAAAATGCAATATACCTTCCAAAAGCCACTTCCAAGAGGCCCAGACCTTCTGTGAGGACTATCCTCTTTATCCAGACCTCAAGAGAATATTTTCCAAGCCTGCCAAATACAGCACAATATATCATCCGTTTGATCTTTTTATATTGCCCAGCCTGACAGTCCTGCAAAATACCATATAACAGGTGGCTGTTTGGGTTCCTCTCACTTTTATTTCTTCTCCAGTATGCCTTATAATAAGTGGCAGGGAATTAAACTTTCTGAAGTACAATCAACATTGTGAAGCAGCTCAGCAGGTATTTCTGTGTGAATTCTTGTTGTTCTGATGTTCCCAGTGACACAGACTGTAATAGGAGGAGATACTAAAGTGCTAGCTTAATTTCCCTGAAATATTTGAATAAAAGAATCCTGACGACAAAGAGAGTCTCAAAGCAACAAGCTTGAGAGAGAAAAAGTTATTGAGGCTTTTCAGGAAGTTAAGTCTGTAAACAGTTTCTGAAATGACTGTTAAATTGGTTGGTGTTATCTACCATCTTCCCAGCTGTAAGCTGAACTACAGAGTGTGCTTTTCCTGCAGTCCTGCCTAGGAAAAGAGCAGTGCTTTGCCCAAGGGGTGTTAAGGCTTTTCTGCAAAGAGACATTTCCTGGTAGAACTGCTCTCGTATAATTATATTGCTGTAGTTATAATTACAGCAATATTATAATTACAAAACCTCAGTGTGATCGTACCTTGTACCTTCCTGTCTCTTGGTCAGAAAAAGACAGCTAGCTGCTCCATGTCCATAGGGTTCTGGCTATGACTTGAACAAGGAAGTTGACCCAAATGGCATCTGAACCTCCATTTAGGCTTATCAGCTGTGCTCCCCCAGACAAGTCTACTGATATGGTTGGGATATTCTAGTGCAGAGATATTTGACAGACCCCAGGATTTACTTAAAAACTTCAGTCAAAACTATGTAAGGGTAATACTGAGTTTTTTATCTTTGAATTTCAGAGTGTCCATGAGCCTACTGGCCCCAGTGAGGGCTACTTACAGCTGGAAGAACTGGTCAAGCAGGTGGTATCACCGTACTTGGGTTTGTGTGAGGATCACAGCTTCTCTGGTAGCACCTGCTTGCTTGGTAAGACATGTGCATCATACAGAAGCTCTTGTTGGGGTTGGTTACTGTGAGGCAGTGCATGTCTGTGCTGGAAAAGGAGACAGTGACTGCATGAGAGACAGAAAACAAAGGCTAAAAGCCCCTTGAGAAGATCCTGATTAATATGCTTCCAAATGTAGAGTTTTGTGACAGGCTTTTTATTTTCCATGACCAAATGAACTATTACTGCCCCACTATTATGTACAAAGTCTCCCCACTCTCTGGAGATTTCAAGACTCTCTAGTCCATGCCTAACATACTGCTCTTACCCTCATAAAAGACTGCACCTGGGTCTTTGCTTCCTGCTCTTTGTCCCTGCCTGCTAGCCTACTTTAGCTGCCTGGATCCCTATGCTCACGGCTGATCAGCCAACCTTTGCAAACAGCAAAACTGTTGGATTTTCATTGAGGGATTACAGAGCTTTCTTTCATGAAGTCCTCCTTCCATCTAAGGACTCCATTTAAAAAAACAAACAAACAAACTATGGATAAGTGGGTCCAGGTGAGATGACCGGTGCCTTACTTCAGGAAGGCAGTGCTTATAGTTGAAAACTTCTCTGCACATGATCCAGGATCTCTGCTTACGCATATGGCCAGCAAGAAGAGCTAGCTAAGAAATGGGCTTAGTGATACTGATTTGGTAGTCAAGAAGATTTAAATAGAATAAGTGAAAAAAGCTCATCTCCCTCTAGTTTTATAAGCTCTAGCCCTTGCTTCAATGCAGGTTGCAGCAAGCTGGAGACATACAACCTGTCTTGTACTACACCTTAGCAGCACAGAGGAAAAGATGGTCTTATCAGGTATTCATAAAAGAAGGACTTACCAGGATTCAGACAGTCTGTGCCTTTAACAAACTCATGGCACACCTTTAGGCAAACTGTGGGTTTTTTGTTCTTGTGGTTGTTGGGCTATGAAATATCTTTTATGCAAGTGAGCGTGGTTATGCAGTGCAGCGTGGATTTGCATTCCTGATTCTGAGGCTAAATCTTGACCACGTTCCCCTGTAAATGCTGAGCTTTGAGAAATTTGATTGTTTTAGTGTTGATGGACATCTGCATGTTGCTGAGATAATTTGAAAGGTAAAAACTGTTTGAAAGCCTGACCTGCACTGAAGTTTCCAGCCATCCTCAATTTCTGCCAGCTGAAAAAGGCATTAGTGTCATTTAAAAAATCACACAGACTGGCTTTGTCAAATGTATGTGCCTTAAAATCGTTGTACTTACTTTGGTTTTAGCCATCATTTATTTGTGTTTTTTTCCAAGGTGGCCTTTTGCCCTTGATCCACCCTGTGCTGAGTGGGAGGAAAGAACAAATTTGTGTTTGCATTGCTTACATGGCGTTGACAGCAGAGCAGCACTTCTCTTCAAATAATCTTGGTGTTTCCGAAGTGCTGCTGTGCTGCTGGCTTATTTTCCTTAACTCCCACTTCTAATCAGACTTCTTTCTCTTCCTCTCCCTCTTTCTGTCACCATTTTGCTTTTTCAGGACCAGTTTCTTCTCTCACTGGGCAGCCTGTAAAGATGATGAAGCCCAGTAGATTCCCTGTAGTAGCTTTTTGGAAGCATGCTGTTGGGCTTTGGGTACATTTGTGTTCTTGATGAGTGTTGTGGAGGCCAAACCACCCTCTGGACTGAAGCCTTCAAGATGAATGAGTGTAGAGAAACACAACTAAAGGTGTCTAATGTCAGCTGTGAATGCACATAAAGCTGCTGTGTCTTAAACTTGTTGTAAAATGAGAAAGGAGTGCAGTAGGGATTGGTGTGAAAGGGGACAGGAGAGGGTTTGTAGAGGGCAGTATCCCCACCTGCTCTTCTGTTAGCAGCCTTCTTGCTTTGCCTACATAAATTAGGCATAAGCTGCATGGTAAGAATGGAGCATGATGGAAAGGAAGATCCAGTTGTCTAAGAAACAATTTTTAAATTGGGAACAGAGAAGTAATTAAAACATTCACCATAATCCCCCCCATGTATTAAAGCTACAAGCACTTCTGATTTGAGATTGCTTGCAAAAAAAAAAAAGGCCTTAAAAACTCCTCCCCATTTATGTTGCTGGCCATAACACACCAAAATAGAAATAACATCTCTAGTTAAACTATGCATGACAAGTCCCTTAAGAGACTGTCTTTTGTGGCAAAGTAAGTAAAGCGGGGAAAAGTAAAGCACTAAATGAAAGTTCAGAGTTTAGCCTCATTTTTACCTGGTTCTTATCTTAAAGGACTGTAATCTTGTTGCACAAAAATCATCTGTGGATAACTTTTTCCACAAAAGTCAGGTCCCAATGTCCTCCAATACAGCAGTTTGCTGTGGCTTAAGCTGGAGATGACACCTAAAGAGTATGTTTACCATAATTGGCCTTGAAAATTGTTTTCCCATACTCTTAAGCACGAAATGAACCGTTCTGAATGAATGTATTGCTGGCAGCAGCAGGGTGAAGTGTTATCATAGCTTGGCTACTGCCAGTGGTGGAGTTTTGGCTGCTCACTCCTTCCTCCCTGCAACAATATAGAATTTGTTTTCTGCTCTTCTTCCTGATGCAAACTTCAAAACTCTTTTATAACCTTCAGTGATGAGTGCTTTGCTTGGCTTTTCATTACTCCTACCTCTTACACACTACAGTTTGGGTGGAAATATTTTATATGGTTTAAAGGCTTCGGACTTTAGGAAATGAGACACTGCACTTCAAGGAATTTGGTGAGAATCAGAGAGGTAGGGGATAACTTAATCAGCTGCTTTGGGGATAGACCACATGAGGCATTTAATACCATGTGGCACTGCTGCACAGTGGTGGAAGAGAGCACGTAAAAAGTGACAGTGTCCGATTCCAGTGGCTAGGGAAGTGAATTCCAGTGAGCCAAGGCACAAACTCAGACCCCTGCTTCTGAGCTTTCAGTATCAGAATTGAAATGGTGCTTCATGATACAGGGCTGGGGACTGTGCCTCAGGTTTGAGTCAGTTTTCCCCCCTTAATCATTTTGCTAAGCTGATTGTAGACCCTGCACCTGTTAATTCTGTGTCAGCTCCTTCACCTGTGCTCTGCAAGTGTGGCCTTCCTCTTCTGTGCCTGTCCCCCTGGGCTGTTGTGTTGCTGTGCACTGTTAGGTGTTTTCGGTGTCTAGCCTCAAAACCAGGTATGCTTTAATGTGGGTGAACTGTTCTTTTTCATGCATAATTAAAAAAGAAAAACAAAAAACAAAACCAGCAAACAAACAAGAAAAACAAACCAACCCAAAAACAACACACTAAACCAACCAACCAACCAAAAAAATAGTGGGGTAATGTTCCCAGAACCACCTTTCCCTAGGCAGGTGGCAAGGCAGAGCAAGGTAAGCATCACGAATTTCATGTTGACACCAGCTAACATCATCTCCTGAGATAAATTTTCCAGAGAAGGGGATGGGAGCTCAGGTCCTCACTGAATGTTTCTTTGGGGACTTGTGTCACTTTGGTGTCACTGGATCAATGGGCCAAGGCCAACTGTATGAGATTCACCAAGACCAAGTTCTGGGTCCTGCACTTGTCACAACAGCTCCCTGCAATGCTACAGGCTTGGCGAAGAGTGGCTGGAAACTGCCTGGCAGAAAAGGACCTGGGGGTGTTGATCAACAACCTGCTGAACAGGAGCCAGCAGTGTGCTCAGGTGGCCAAGAAGACCAACAGCATCCTGGCTTGTATCAGAAGCAGCATGACCAGCAGGACTAGGGCAGGAATTGTCCCCCTGTACTCAGTGCTGGTGATTTGAGGCCGCACCTCAAATCCTGGGTTCAGTTTTGGGCCCCTCACTCCAATGAAGGACATTGAGGGGCTGGAGCATGTACAAAGAAGGGCAACAAAGCTGGTGAAGGGTCAAGAGCACAAGTCTTGTGAGGAACAGCTGAGAGAACTGGTGTTGTTTAGCCTGGAGGAAAGGAGACTCAGGGGAGACCTTCTCACACTTGGCAACTCCCTGAAAGGAGGTTGAGCTGAGGTGGGACACTCTGTGGCTGCATGCTGAATCCTCTCTGTTCCCTAATACTTTGGGCAATGCTTTGCCTGTGCTCTATTGACTCTTCTTACTTCCTTTATCTCTTCCAGAGAGACGGTACTCCAGATCCCGTTCTAAGACTGGCGTACTGAATTATTCATCTCACGTGGTGACGACCTGGCAGCCCAGTGAGATGGCCCTGACCCCACTGACAGAGCAGGAGGGTGAGGCTTACCTGGAGAAATGTGGTAGCATCCGTCGACACACTGTTGCCAATGCTCACTCGGATATTCAGCTCCTGGCAATGGCCTCCATGATGCACACAGGAATGGTGATTGAGGAGTCAGACAGCACCGACAAATGCCGCCTCCTGCAGCCCAGTTTTAACCACAGGCAGTGCTCCAGTGAGCCCAGTATTGCTGATGGGCCAGAGGGAGTCATGGCAGTAGGGAGGCAGGACCATGCAGAGCTGAACTGCACCTCTGTCAGCTAGAACAAGTCTTCCTGAGGAGAACTGTATACACTAAGCTGGACAAAGGGTTGTGTCATCCCTGCTGGGGGAAAGAAAGAAATATTCAAGTTTCATGCTTGTCATTGAAATGGCCTTGTGGGATCTTATGTATCTTTGGGAATGCTCTCTAGATTTGTTTTTCTTGCCTGTCTGGGATGATTGTTGATGGAGATACCAGGCTGCTCCCAAGTGAGCACTGAGGGTTGCAAAGGTTTCACTGTTGAACAGCATGGTCTACCTTTTGTAAGCTTTCTTCCTCTACTAGTCTAAACCCTTTGGCCTCAGATTTCCTTCTGTTCCTTTGGAATAATACAAATTAGCCTTTCTGCTTTTCCCCGTCTTTCCCAGCTTTGTGCTGCTTGTTTGCTCTCTGTTCCTACAGCAAAGAGCCCCGTGCTAAATGTTCTCTTTGCTTCTGGAGGGGCGATGGCTGAGGGCTACATTTTTTTTTCTTTTTTTAAAAGTTGAACTCCAGGATGAAACCATTTGCATCCTGCAGAAAGAGCTGCTCAGGCAGCTTGTGAGTGGAGATCCTTCCCTTTGCCTCTCATGGGCATGGATGAAAAGTCCAAATCCAAACAAATCAGATTCCCCCCCCCCCCCCCGCCCCCTAACCTGAAGAGGACTGAGTATACATGGAGTCCCAGCTGAGTACTTTGTAAGTACTTTACTTGATTCCAGTCATATCTTTGGGGATGGTGGTGTAAATAGGGGACAAAATATAGTCCTGAGCATCCTGGCATTTGGCATCAAATTGCTCTCAGAACTTTGGTGGTGGCAGGGCTATAATGAAAGGAGAAATCTAAATGGATCCCTTTGGGAAAGAGATGCTGTCCCACACACATGTGGGAGACATAAAAATGCTTCTCATCACTGGGCCATCGTGATTCCAGATCAGGTGGTGATGGAAAGGGTTTCATCCTTGGGCTGCTCTGGTACTTTTAGCACTTGCAGTTTTTGTGAGACCAAAGATAACCAGCGGGGTGTAGAAAGGAGTCCTGCCTTGGTAGTATATTCATGAAGTACTCCTGACCTCCAGTGGTATCTGACTCAGCGCACTGTTGCTTTTAAGATAAAAGAAGAGCTCTTTGCAGCCTCTGTTTTGTTTTTATTCTGAGGATGAGGAGTGGGTCCGGTTTGCAAGTGTCTGTGTCAGGCACCGCAGTCCACAGTGTCTGCTTTGTAGCATCACTTGGTACTCAAATGCTGCTTTTGTGGGAACAGAACCAATCTGTTCAAGTGGTCCCCTGGGATACTCTGCCGATGTCTTGCCAAGCAGATTTGCAAGTGTAATTACAGGCTTAGAGATGAACTGAAATGCTGCCTTAAGTGTCAAATCCCATTAAAAAAATGAATATAACACCATTGCCACTCAAATCTAGTCCCTGTGGTAAGGACTGTAAATAAATCTGTCTTGAAAAGGAAACGGAAGGTTAGGATGAGCCTTCAGGATGTTTGGGTCTTTTTATGTGTTGTGACATTAACTGCAGAATTTGCCCTGCTTCTGTTTGGCATTAAGTATCATCTTTGCTGCTGGCTGCACCAAAAGTACAGCTCCGACCTGTTGGGGTTTGACCTCAGTAGCACACGCAGCAAAAAGAAAGCTGATTATTATTTGGCAACAAAACACCAGGAATACCAGGGACCAGCACGAGTCACACTGCCTTTGTAAACAAGGGTGCTGCTCTGGCTTCTGTTGTTTGCAAATATTGAAGGAGATTCTTGCAAGGGCTTGCTTTCTCTTGCAGCCACCTAAGGCACCCTAGCTACTGGCCTTTGTGGAAATGATGTGTTTTTTGATCACCAGCTGTGCTTACATGTTGAAGAACAGAATTTAGTTGTGTTGGCTGCCTCCTCTTCAGAGGTTGCACGGTCCAGCAGAGGCCAGGAAGATGTGGCTTTAAGTGGTCTTCCCTTCAGATAGATTCTAGGATAAATTGCCCTCCTATTCTTAAATTGGACAGACTAGGCCAACTTATTTGTTGTCATCTGCCCCAGGCTGGCCATCGATTGGGGTGGAGCTTCAGAATCTCTGTGGTGACAGCCAAACCTCGTAGACCCTGCTGGTCTCGCCTTGGCACAGTCCCTGCAGCGAGGGGCAGATGATGGCATCCTGCTCAAAAGGAATCCCTGTGGCCCCTTGCAGTGATTTAAAGCCTTCTCTTAGTCACAGTGGTGTGTGTGGGGAAGTGATCACCCTGCAGAATTTCGGTTCACTCTTACGAATGCTCCTCTTCTGTTTCTCCTCTAACTAGTTTGCCTTCTGTAAATACCCAAACCACTTGGATTAATGAGCAGCACCCTCTTTTATGGTGAAAATTAGAATGATTTATTTATTTCCTGACATGTTTTTGGATCATCTCTAGGGCTAATAGGAATCCAGTCCTGGTTTTAACTTGAATTTCTTTTGTTTTACATGTATGTGTAATTTGAATTTTTTTTTTTTTGGTGAATTGTTTGTGTGTCTGTTACTTTGCAAAAATTTGCACCAAGCCACTCTGAATCATGCACTTCTGCAGTTGTTTTGGTCTTTAGGGAGAATTAAAGATGGTGGCTTTACTTTGTAAACTGAAGTAAATGAAACTTGTTCTGTAACACACTGAGGGGATGGTCATAAACATCACATTTATAGCCGTGGGAGAAGCACAAGCCTCTGCAAGCTCACACCTTCTACTGGCAGAGTGGGTGAACCTGGAAGCAGTCGGAAAGCTGTGCCCTCCAGCTGCCATGATGGCAGCATGAGGCTGACACCCAGGGCTGTGAGGGGAAGACCTGGGGGTCATTGCTGAGGATGCTCTCAGCTTGCTGAGGCTTGGTCCCCTGAAAGCCAAGAGCAAAGATTTCCATCCCTGGGCCAGAGAGCCAGCATGAGAAACACTTGCATTTAGGATACAGGCTTCTGGTCTGGGGTTAGACCTCTTCGCTGCTCTGTCACATGGCTTTCAAGGGGCACAGGGTTGCATGGAGTTGCCAGAGCCAGAACTGCAAGTTGTGTGCTAAGAGCAGAAGGTGCTCCTTGTGCAGGGCTGTGGGCAGGGCCCAGCTGTGACACTTGGGCTCACACTGTGAGCTTTTCTCATCTGTGGGAAAGGCTGAAGAAAGGTGATTTTAAAGTAACGGTGCTATGTAAGTGAACATGAGCTCCTCTCCTCATTCACAACTGAAATTTAGAGGCAGATGAAGGTCTATTCTGTCTGGGGTCCCTCCTCACCAAGCCAGAGTCAGGCCCTTCCCAGGGCCCTGCAATTCCCCCAGGCAGTTTGGCCAGCTTTGGAGGAGGCTGGGAGAGGGCATCCTTCTGTCAGCCTGCCCTTTGTGGTAAACCACCCACCCCAGAAAGAAAGATGCATGTTAACAAGCCACGACTAGGGCATCACAACTCCCCAAACAGCTAAGGGAGGCTGTTCCCTCCCACTGTCCCCCTCCCCAGGGGGGATGGGTCTCTGCAGACCCAGCATCACTTCCCATGCAGAGCAGCTTGGCCACGCAGCTCAGCAAAGTGGGTGGGAAAGGAAGACTTACCCTGCTGCAGATGCCCCGTGGTGCCCAGGGGCTTTCCCAGGGAGACATGAGCAGGAAATTCAGCCCACAGTCAGCTTGTTTCTCACTTGCAAACACTCCAGCTCCATAGGAAAGTCAAAATAAATTTTCCCCTTCACTCAAATGGGGAAGAGTGGGGCTATCTCTAGTAGTTGGTATCTCCCTGTGCAAAGAGGATATAATTAATTGTCCTATTCATTTTTTAAATGTGGAAGGTGTTATCTGGCAGCACAAGGGTTTAAATGGGATTTTGTTACTTTACCCACTTGGAGAGTGCTTACTGTCTTCCTTGATATCCCAACAGCTCCTGGTGAGGGCACCAAACACTTAACTAAATAAACTAAAGCTTCAAAAAAGAAATGCCAGCTTTTAAAGTACCTTAGCAGCAGAGGAGCAGGATGTTCTCGTTATTATGATGCTCCAAATTGCATGTGGTAAAATAGCTGCCACTTTCTAGAAGAGAATTGTCTGCCCTTCACTCATTACCTGCACCTGAAGATAACCTGAGTAGCCCTGTGTGTTATATTCAACTATTCTGGGAGGATTGGCAGATACACCTGAAGGTTGTGCAGCCATCCAGCGGGACTTGGACAGACTGGAGAGCTGGGCAGA
>JANIJG010009210.1:0-42521 GCA_024611175.1 Megaceryle torquata | reverse complement strand
TCTTTTTTTTCTTTCTTTCTTTTTTTTTTTTTTTTCAATTATGTAGGGCACTCTTGTGTGCTGCCTCACCAGGGGACAATCCTTTGGTGGTAACCACATCCTCAAATGGTCACTGAAGAGATGCAGGGATAATGGGTTACAAAGACAGACATTAATAAGGTAAGATAAGAGAGGGGAGGTTTATTAATTTTTCAAGTAAAGTTAGGATGCCCAAGGGCACAGTAAAACTGTAAAGAATCTAGTGAGGGATGAGAGGCCTAGCTGATTAATGCAAGTCAGCTGTCCTCAGAGGGTGATTGCAATAATGATGAGATTATGGAAGAACCTGCTGAAGACAAATGAGATGCATGTGGAATAAAAACTAAGTGTCCTAGTTACTCTTTTGGAGTGCACGATGGATTTTATTAAGGAGGAACAGCAATATAAATTACTGCTGACTGAGATGCCGAAGTGAGGAGCAAGCCTTGCTTTGCTGAAGTTTCTTTGCCTGAGACAGAACATGCAGCCCAGGGTGCCTCATTGAAAGCAATCCAAAGAAAACATGGAAAAGTTAAATGGGGGCTTCCTCCCCTACTGCAGAAGAAGATAATATTTCTGCTTGATCTCTTCAATGTGCCTTTCCCTTTGCTCCCCTGTCTCCCCCTTCAGTTCCATTACCTCATCGCTGCCCTTGGCTGGGGTGGATAATTCAGGGCTTCTAAGTATGTCCCAGGAGCCCTTACCCTGTCCAGAAGTGGATCTTCTCCAAGCAGCCCCACCACGCGATCCATGAATAAGGCAACGTTTCTGAGGGCAGCAGTTTTTCCAGGCTGCCTTCCTTTTCTGACCTACCTTTCCCATCTTCTCTTCCCTCTTTTCCCTTCATTCATTCTCTTGCTGCCCTTACTACCTTGTCCTTGGTGTCCTTGACTTATCTTACCACCTGCTCTGGCTTTTCCCCCCCTCTCCTCTGGGGGTGGTGCTTCCTGCCAGTCCTGTGTGGCTGGGCACTCCCACCAGCCCTGTGGCCACCACCATAGCCTCCCAGCACCTCGCTTCTGTACAGTAACACAGGGACCAGAGGCACAACAACTATCATTTTCTGGGCATTTAGGAGTTGATCAGTACATAGAAGACTTGCCAGGGTAGCGTGTCCTCTTGTAGCACCTAAAAGGTGTGGGATTTACTGCCCGAAGTGGGAGGCAGGGGATGGCTTCCAGACACAGGTGGCTGGCGAGCCCGTGCAGAGTCACACAGTCAGAACCAAAGTGTAATTAACACTGGGGTAACAAATGACATGACATAGTCTCTTGTATAAATTTTCCAGGTCCTCTGTTTCTTTTCAGTATATTAACTGTCCATGGTAACAGGAAGTAAGAAATTATAGTATCGACTGCTTGTGCTACAGTGCAAAGTCAGCATTTCCATTAGAAAACCTGTTTCTAATGGGTTTGGGTAATATAATGATGAACTTTCACTTCAGGATTAATACCAGTATTTAGAAGTCCCAGTCACACCATGTGTTTTCCCTCTACAAAATTCAATAGATCAGTCTGGGCATTATGTCTTTACCACATCCACAAAGCCCAGAGTTTGCTTTCTCCTGCACATTTTCATCTTTCCTTTATTGTCCTTGTAAAGTCATGGTATGGTCTTCTCATCCCTTTTGCCATGATGATTTACCTTTTCTTAATGGATGTAAGTAACAACTGGATGTCAAAACAGCCTTTTCTCCCCCAGTCTAAATATATAATTACCTGATAGATGGGAATTTCTTTATTATTAAGATGGTCTAAATATATATTTATGCAGCAGACAGTAATGACTTCATTTTAGCAGCTCCCTACATATATATTTACATGACAGACCATAATGTTCCGCAGTGTCAACCCCCATAAACCTCATTTGTGACACCCTGAATCCACTGCTTTTCCTGCCCAGTGCTGCAGACGTGCCACGATTGTATGTGGGGATCCCCTCTTGCTGGGGGAGTGGTCACTGCTGGACAAATGGAAAATGATGCTACATAAATAAAATGTATTTTCCAAAGGAAAAGAAGAAAAAAAAAAACCAACAAACCAACAAAATTGCAAATATACAGAAATAACAGCCCTAAAAGATCATGTAAGTATTGTGCCTCTGATTCCCAGTAGCAGATGTTTCGGGTGTTGAAACTCCCACCAGAACAGCTGCAGGAATGTAGAATCACATCTGGGCTTGCGACGGGGCTGCATCATTACCCACTGACAGCAAAACAGCCAGATGCTTCCAATTCATTTTAGGGACAGAGCTTAAAGTTTCAGCCCGTGAACATCCTTGCTGTACAACCACTACTTACTGTTGGCCACAGTCGTTCCTGGATGTGCCACTGAGGTGGTGGCACGAGCTGGTACGTGGTCATGCTGCCATGGTACTGCAGCAGGGTGGGTCCCCAGCAGCGCCCTGGCATAAAGGATAGTGCTGGGGCAGGGGGGCTGGGCTGGTTCAGGGTCAGCAAGGCCGAGCTTTAGGAGCTGAAGATGATCCCTTCAGCCCCAGAGAAGTGCCATGGAGGTATTGCTGCTGTCACTTGTCACTGCAATCCTCTGTGGGCCTTGCTCTGTTGTTGCAATGCCTGCGATGTCTTTCCTCTCCTGCTGCCTCCTGCCTCCAGCAGCTGCGTTCAGCACACGCTCTGTGCTTTGGGATGGTACTTCACATGCTACTGCAGGACACGTCATGGGACAGTGCCTCAAATCTATGCACTGGAGGCAAGCAAGGGCAACTGGCTCGGTCCCAGAGCCCTGGTGCTTACATTGCCTGCCACCCGTCCTTCCCTGCACTGGTTCTTCTGGATGGAATGACCTGTGAACAGAAATTGTCCCCCTCCAGCAGCGCTCACATTCATGTGTTAAAGCTGCTTGTAAGGAAGAAATTTTGCTTTTGCTCTGGCTCCATGCATGAGTCCAGGCCAGGACTCCAGCTCCCGTTGCACAAGTAGGTCAACTTAAGACATTTCCTCCAGGCAATGATCACTTGGTCTGCTGAGTACCTTAAGTACGACTTACTTGGTTGCTCTCTAACAGTGTTTTTCCATCTCTCTAATGGGACTTCAACCTCAGTGGTGACAGCTGGATTGTGCTAGTTCATCGTTTTACGAAGGGTTGCTCTTCCTTACCCGCCGTACCACATTTCAGCACTGGCTGATGCCTGGCAGTGGTTAGCCCTGCTGTTAAGATGAAAGGACAGCCTTGTCTCCCTTGCTTCCAACTTGTCTCAGTGGGAGTGCAGGCACAGACACAGACAACCACTTTCTCCAGCCTGATATTCAAAGGAGAAATAGTCTTGAGGTGTAAATATACAGCTCTGGTATCAATATCTACATTCTGTCCAAAATCTAGAGTCTGAACCTTATCAGAGGTAAGTACTGATCCCTGGGCCACTAGGACAACTTGGAGAGCGCTGCCCTCACCACATCATAGTTATTAATATGATAATTTATTATTTTGCATGTAAACGTATGTAAATCACTGAAGACAATTAGTTACACGATTTGCAATAAAATGACTGATTTAATCAAAGGTTGTAACTGCGCAAACAAAGGTTGTACTATATGTTTACTTCTTCACTGTGAGGGTGATGGAGCCCTGGCCCAGGCTGCCCAGAGAGGTTGTAGAGTCTCCTCTGGAGACTTTCAAAACCCACCTGGACGTGTTCCTGTGCAAACCTGCTTTAGTAGGGAGGGGGTTGGACGAGATGATCCCCAGAGGTTCCTTCCAACCCCCACCGTGCTGGGACTGTGATCTTTAAAAAGAAAAAGAAGTGGTATAAAAAAATAAAATAACAGTGCACTTATTTACTACAATGTGCTTGTAAGACACGTTGTTGTCACCTGCCCACAACCATGGGCTACAGCAGAGGCAGCAGAAGGTTTTAATACAGCTTCTAAACTGCCTTCAAGAATCACCCACGGGCTCCAGTTGACAAACAGGGTCGAGGTGGTTTAGCTAAGCTTACCAGTGTCTAATGGTTTAAAGGACAGACATATAAGCAGATTTCTCTTTCTAGGGCATTTCTAATGTAGAAGTCAGAACATTCCTCTTAAGAGGGAGTTGTTGTGTGGTTTCATATCGTTTTGATTATTGCTGATGGGTGTATGTTATCACAGTAGCAATGAGGTTCGACAGGATTAGATAAACTCTGGGTACTGCTGAGAATGTGAATTACTCTCTCAAACTGATCCTTTTAACCAAGAGCTTCCCCTCTCAACACCATCATGTGATGATCAGGAGGAGGAGGAACAGGACAGTGCTTGAGCCAGACAGGGCGATGTGGTCAAACCCTGAGTGGTGCAGGGAACCCCCTTTTCTGTGTCTGTGGTCCCCAGGAGTGTGGGTGGCTCTGCTGGAGAGATGATTTTTGAGAAGCCCTATGGAGAAGGGTCTCCAGCCCACTCCATCTGCACCTCTCTGTCACTCTGGGTGTCTGTGGCCTTTGCTTCATCTCTGTCTTTTGGGTTTTTCATGAGCATCCAACTTCAATAGCTTTATTGAACAGGAGAAAATGTTTGGTGGGAGGTTCCTGCCTTTGAATGCTGTGAACCCCCAGCAGCGGGCTGAGCGCAGGGTGTCCCCAGACTGAGGGAGGGCTGTTCTCACTTTCCAACACAGAGGTGCTACTCTTCAGCTTCTGAAGGAAAAACTGTGAGGCACAAAAATCCAAAAGGGTTCACAAGAGACTCTGAAATAAATTACAGAGTGTAAACTCCTGATGGGCCAAGGCTGCTGTTGAGGTGGCAACCACAGCCAGAGCAGATTTTGCTTAAAAACACCTATAAGATTTCTTATGAGTTCACCTATGAATGCAAATCCCTTCACTGCCTGCAAGGTTCATTAATGTCATCATTGCATTGTGTGGAAGCAAAATGGCAATATAAAGCAACTAATGAATACAAAAGTTAAGTACAATTTCCCTACTTCCCGAGGGAACTTTTTATTTTTTTCCTAGAAACAAATTTCTGTCTACGCATGAGAAATTACGCAGCTGTCTTTTTTTCTTTTCCACAAAAATTTATATAAAACTTGGTCATAAAGAGGAGGAATTTATTAAAATAGTGTCTATTTGGAATAGAACATGATATTATAGACTAGAGCACGAGAGAAATCAATAGCTTTGTATAAGTGTAAAGTCCATAATCACTCTACAGACGTTCCTTAGAGAATATATGCATTTTCATTGTCTTTGTATAAAACCTTCCAGGGAAGTGAATATAATAATAATTAATAATGTAATTAATACTTAATTTATAAAGGGCACAGTATGCCCCACTCTCCTGCAGAGGCACTTGGGGTGATAAGCAAATGAAAAATAGAATGCAAATAAAAATAACTCATTAATATGAAGACGGGAAAGATAATAAATAAAGTGCATATGGAAGCACTACAAGGGGAAGGAAGATTTGCCACTCCAAATGCAAAGGCAAACCAGAAAAAACTTAGAAGTTCCCATCCTTGTCCTGCTCCTAACAAAAGTCTTATTGACTTTGGTGGAACAGAGACAGGGATACCACAGAGAACCTTGGGAAATCATCATGTGCTGCCTTACAAAACCAGAAGAGACGTCCATCTTCCATCAATTGAAAGCCTAGTGTGTTTGTGAGCTGGAAGCTTTATCATGCTATGTAGCCACCAATAAACCTTACTACATGAGCTAAATGCCACTTCCTGATGTGCTGACTTCTGCAAAGTAGATTCAAGAGGACTAATGGGTGTTGAATTTCCCCCAAATTTATTTATTCTTGTGTCTGCCAATTCCACTCTTTATTACAGCTTTAAGCATTTTCCTGGTCCATTAGTTACGTTTACTGGTCCGTAGTTCTCAGAATCATCCCTGGAAGTCTTTCCTAAATGTCACTCACTATATCCATAGTGATCTAGTCAGTCTCCCATTAACTAATTTCACTGTGCTTCACTGTGGATTTTTGTCTTATTGCTGTTCTAAAGGGCGGAGTTCTTGTGACTCCGTCAGTACAAAACATCTTTCACCACACTGTATCCATCCACCTTATGTTTTTTTTTCCTGTATTGGTATCTTTTTAGAAATCTTACTTTTGGGCTCTCTCATATCTAAAAGAGACAGGTCTTTTTTTCTCAGTGCTTGACTGGGCAGAGAGACCCCCTGTGCACAACTGCCAACACATACCCCATAAAAGGCCAAATGAGCTCCATCTCTCACGGGAGTTGACCTCAAGGAACTCAGCACCAGTTCTCTTCTAGCAGCAGGCCACAGTCTTGGGAGAAGATAACACCTACCAGCCCATCTGAAATCCCAGAACTCACTGGGTATATTGGACAACTGTGCTTTGATGCTTTGCATCATCCTTTGGAAAGCCACAGAATAATGTGTACCAAGTGATGAAATCAAATAGACTTCTTTTTTGTCTGTTTTTAAAGGGTTGTTTTCTCTCGTATTTCCATACTTCTTCCATAAACAAATAATGCCTTAGTTGGGCATGAGAATGAAGTCAGGATTTGCAACTGTGGCAGAGAAACTATTAAATGCCTATAAATAAATATTTTTATCGCAACGTTGCTGAATGAGCCAGTACTTCCTGAAAACCATATTCACATCAAGATGGGCTGGGGGACTGTCTTCAGTTACCAGTGATGGTTGCTTGAAAGTGCTTGACTGGGGACTGGGAGATGTACGTAGCCTTCTCAATATTCCTATTCAGTTGTGTAATTCCAAGCCCTGCAGTGTTGTTATCCCTTAAGAAAACTGCTTTCTATTTCAAAAGCACCAACTCTGAATGTTAAATTGAAAGAAGATAAAAGAATCACAGTGGTAAAAGCTGCACAATTCTACCCTCTTCATTATATAACAAGCTGGTGCAGTATTTGCTTCTTTACATTTTTATGCAGATTTAAAAGGCTACTTTGGGAAATCTTTAACACTATTATTAAATGTCACTGAACAGAGCTGAGTATAGTGATCACTCAGCCTCAAAAACTTTGATTTAGTGTGCACTGGCTTCCCAAGAGTTGAGATCTCACTTTGGGCTATATCTACCACAGTGCCCAGGTCTAATCTAAGGACCATTCACATCAGCAGGAGTCTTTCCTCTAGCTTCAGTGATCTTTGGATCAAGATGTTGGTGAGAAGGGATGCTTTAGAAGCTTTAATATTGTTAATTATGGGTAATAATTACTCATAATTCATAAAGGCCAACTGAAAACTCAGGCCTTGTTGTGCTATATTGCACAGACAGTGCCATAAATCTAAAAAAACCAATCTGGAGTCAGTATTGGGAAGTAAAGTGGTCCACCATGAAGATGTATGTCACAGCAGTAGTAAATGTTATGTTAGTTCAGTTATTATTATTTTTTAATAGGTTAAGAAAGGAAAGAAAAAGGAAAGGAGAGAAACTTTTGAAGGAAAATAGGATGAAAGAAAGAACTAGGAGAAGGAAGATTGATAATTTAGAAGTTAAATGAAGGTAGAGAGGTTAGGGGATGGGACAGGTGTGGGTGTTGGAGTCATCAGCAGAGAGTCAGGACTGATGTATGACTAATGAGAATATTCTTACCAACAAATTTGCTAAGAATCCTTAATTTGAACAATATTAATCCAGAACAGCCTGAAAAACCTCGAGTATCAGTGGACTTCCCTCAAGTATGATAGATAATGCTCTCTGCACCCTGATGCAATGGCTTCCCAGTCAAAAAATTCTATCTGTACGGTAGCACCTAAGGAGGCAGCAGACTTAGGGAGTTACATGGAAAAGAGTCCATTTTTAATCAATAATGCAGCCACATACTTGAGCTTCTCAGAACTTTGGGGCAGTTTAGGTTTGGATTTAAACTTTAAGGTAACCTGTGGTCCTGAGAGTGAATCTTGATTTGTTCCAGTGTTACTTAAATTATGGACTTGCACTGAAGTTTAGCTATGAAACTCCAGTACAAGGCTAGTGAAACGGGAATGTATAGAACAGTCTAAACTTCCTCCCCATTTCAGGATTACAGGTAAGCACAAACGGTCTGCGTGAATAGCTAAAACATTGCTCAGTAAGGAAGTTTCCATTTCACCCTTTCAGAATTGAAAATGAGCATTTACTCCCACTTTCACAAGCTGTTTGAACAATTATTTCTAAGTAAGAAAATGGACTTGAGACTCTGCACTTTAGAGAACTTCTGTATTAAGTTGCTTAGATTAAGGGACTTTGGTGGCAGTGGATCTTCACAGTAGGATGTAGTTGTTGCACTCAGGGACTCCCTGCTTTTTGTAGACATGCAGTGTTGCGGTTTCTATCTCCCTTGTAAAGTCCAAGAGATATCAGGGAATGAAATAAGGAGAAGAAATGGGACAGTGCTGGAGGGCTGCTCCTTCAGAGGCAGTGGGAAGCACGGAAGAGATTAGAACAGCTCCAAGTTTCTGTGATTTTCACAGCGGGTTGGACATGTAGAGCTGCTGAGAATTAACACCTGTGTTTCTGCAGAAGCAAATCCTCAGGAGAAGTGTCATGGACTTCGATAGAGATGGAAGCAGCAGGGTCCTACAGGAAACAAAAGACATCCCCTGGAAATGTTCTCAGTGCCTCAAGGATTTAAGGAGAATGTTATTCTCCCTGCAACAAACATATTAATTTTAGGTATGATGGATGACACTAGCATATAAATATGGAGGCATATGTTTATGCCTGTAAAATCCTCAAGAAGTGTTTAAAAACTTTAAAATGTATTTAATTTTGCCATTATTTTCTGAGAAGGAATCTCTGTAAAATAGACTGGAATTGCAGGTGACAAAGACACCACTGGTTGACCAACTCCCTACGGATCAGTGAAGGTTTATATCTGTGGGTAAATTCCTCAAGTTCAGAGTATGTCACTGAAAAGGTTATTTCAATGTCTAGCAAGAAGATGGTTATAAATAAAAACTGGCTGGTGGCCTGAAAATCCCCAGAGGTTTTGAGATGTGTGATAGTGTTGAGAGCAGCATTCTGCCTTTCCCGACCCAGCATGCTGCTTGACTTCTAAGGAGCCCTCACACTATGAAAATCACCACCTAACTGGACAACACTGTACTTGAACCTTGTGTCTGCTCTCTTGAACAGAGGTTGTTACCTGCTGGCAGAATTCCTTCTGTTTTCTCTTGCGCAGTAAGGACATTTAGTGATTTTTGTCCTGTTGTTCACTTTTGTGATGCCCAGAGTCATGCTATGGTATGAGGATTTGGCAAGGTACTGGTGGTAAAGAGTCCGAGGACAGGACAACTTTCCAGAGAAAGTCTGTTTGGGATGAACAAAAGTTGGGAGTTGTCAAGGAGTGTTTTGAAAGAAGTGGGAAAGGGTGAGAAAGAGACAAAAAGGCATTATAAGACAAGTTATAAATACACTATATGATGGTATAGACCTTAGGAGTGGAGGCAAAAGTCCCAAGAGAAAACAAGGGGACAGAATCACATGTGAGAAGAGACAAGAAAAAAGGGAAGGCATTTTAAGGCACCAGGCCTTAAAAGGTTGTTTTTCTCCTTTCATCGTTGCATCCTTTTAAATGCATTTAGTAATGCAATGGTTCAATTATAATACACTAATTGCACTCACTGAAAGACCTTGTGGGAAGATTATTAGATTCCCCTGGTTTTGAGCAATTTGGTTACATCATACAAAATAGGGGCAGAAAGGAAAAAAACCCACACTTCTCCTGTGCAGTGTTAGTGATCTATAAAACAAAGGGGAATCAATTTAATACCTCACTACTGCAATGTGAATTTCTGAAACCATTGAGCTGAAAAGTACAATCCCACCAGTCTGGTACCATGAAAATGAAAGTTGATGTCTGCCTGGATCAATTTTATCATGAAAATAATGGCATCACTCTGGGCACAAGATTTAAAGCCTTCAAGGCTTTGGGGAAGACACACTCAGTAACCTACATATGAAAGTAGATGGATTGAGAGTGGCTGGAACACACATAAAGCTGACATTTTTACCCGTCTGTGCCTTTATCAAGACTGATAGGCTGAAACATTGTCTTTCTGAATGTTCTTGCTGCTTCCATATGTAAGCTCTTGGGTTTGCAATACTCTTGAGACCTACCTTCACAAGGTGTGTGCATGGTATGTTTGGTATACAACAGGGTATATCTTGATGGTGCAAAGAAAATGAGCCATATTCATCCTCCATCTAGACACCTCAGAGGGAGAGATTATTTTCACTCTTTAATATATGTGTATATATATATTTATAAACAAAGTAGTCTAGACACCAACAGGTAAATGTTCAGAGAGAAGATAATGTTTTGTGCAGATCTTTAGATCTATCTATTATCTTTGGACACCCATCACCCAGTTTAGAACTGTCATGAAATAGATTAATCTCAGAAAATGAACCCAGATATTTCTCTTTCAATAAGCAATTGGCCTAATCAAAGTGCAAGCTTAGAGGCTCAGAAATGAGAGTGTTATAACTCTTTATTCACCATTGATCCTGCCACATATTCTTGGGTGTGGTTTTTAGTGTAGGAGGTGGCTTGAGAGCCTCTGGGGACTGGGACCTCATCTTGTGCTCCCAGTCAAATAATTAATTGGACAAACCACTATGTGTAAGTGCAACAGTGAAAGGGTTTTGATCTGGAATGTTGCATACAGTTTGGGTCATCCCAGCTCAAGAAGAATGAACTTAACCTACGAAATGTGCCATGAAGGGATGCTATGATGGCATGAGGAGTGGGAGAGCTCTTCACACTAGAAAGGACTGAAAGGTTTTGGCTTACTTATGCTCTGAAAATGAAAGCTGGGAGGCAGTTAATAACAAAAAAGGGCTTTAGCAAAACTCGATTCTGGATCAGCCCTTTAACAGTGAGATCAAAAAATCCAACAGACTGGCAGATGGCACC
Organism: Megaceryle torquata; assembly: GCA_024611175.1. Lineage (NCBI taxonomy): Eukaryota > Metazoa > Chordata > Aves > Coraciiformes > Cerylidae > Megaceryle > Megaceryle torquata. The sequence goes on along the minus strand of JANIJG010009210.1, from coordinate 31,671 downwards.
TGAGCTTCTGAAAGGCCTTTCAGACAGTAGTGTCTGAGAGAGCCATGGGCTAGGGCTGATGAATCAAGAGATGTGACCCACTCCCAGCTTTCTAAAACTGTTATTTATTTCCATACACAAGACCTGTTTAAACTGTCTACCCCAGGAACAGACTGAGGATCTGGTTCTTGCATCCAGTCACACATCTCCTGCTCCAGAGTGGAGATATTTTATACATTTATAGATATAATTTTGGTGCAAGTGCAAAGAAAAATGAGTCTCAAACCCAACTGGTCAGGGTAAGCTCTTCCAGGTAGGAGCTACCTTCTCCATTCCACTGTGCCTAAAATGAGTCTCTTCTTGGCTGGCTCTGGCACAATATCACACAAAACTTACAAAAGTCCATATTGATATCACCAGAACTTCTTTTCAGCCTGTCTTCCAAATTTCTGTGGGTGGTTTGTACTACTCCCTTTCTCCCTTTTGAGTAAATAAGCAAATACCCGTTACTGAAAAAAAAAAAAAATCTAAAATTTCAAAACTGGTCGAATTCACTATTTCAAGCTGACTTCCATGCAGAATCAAACATAGAGGCATTTTGAAATCTACGTTTATCACATACTTCTTACAGAGAATTTTCTGACAACCCCCGCCCCCAACCAAAAAGCTTCTTACTGCTTTATACATTCCCTCTGGATATTCAGCTGTATCAGTTGCTATTGATGGAGTTGTCTGAGTTGCCTTCAAACTGTGGTTTTTGTCAGGGAAATCTTGCATTCAAGATGTATGTGATTTATCTGAGATGCTGTCAAATCAATAAAGTTTCACTTCAGCTGCCAGGAAAAAAAAAAAACCAAAACCCCGATGAGGTGCTTTTCCCCATGAGGATGTAACTAGTCACTGTGTAGGTGGTGATAAGTGAATGGAAAATGGGGCAAAGTGCATCTCACACAACATGGCTTTTAGCATCATCCTTTCCCCCAGGCTGGCCTGGGCTGCAGTCCGTGGCCTCTTCATTTCAGATTGGCTTAGTTAAAGTTTTCTCTTCTCCTTCATGTCCAAGGAAAAACATCCCCACAACATAGGTCCACCTATCAGGCTGGTCACCTTTGTAGCCCTTACATTTTAATGCCATTCTGGTGGCAAAACCAAGCTCTGCTGGGGGATGTCACAGCAAATGCTAGAACCAAAAAGGGAAAGGCAACTTTACCAGCCATCTCAGTATTTCTCTGCTACTTTATAATGTCTCACGCTCACTTACTCTTTCCTCAGGCAACGGGACTGTGAACTTCAGAAATATGCAAGTTTAATTCAGCAACTAATACTGAGTTTAGCTGCTTATGAGATTATTTATGTTTTTGAAAATGAGTGTATGTGAAAAGTTTCTGTTTAAACTCCCTGACTGTAAATCCTTCATCCACAGAGTAATTATTGCATGCCTGGGATGAAGCCTGAATAATCCATTACTAGGCCTCATTAAAAAACAAGAAGGAAAAGTTGACAAATGAACAAACTTTTTCCCCTAAAAGATGGGAAAAACTTTTCCAAAATGATTCTGGTTTTCAGTGATTTTTTTTTTTTTTTCATGTATATCAAGTCTGCCAGCAAAGGTCCAAAGTGGCCAAGGTCATGATAGGAAAGCACAGAAGGGCTTATGCTCCAGCTGCAAGCTTTTCCTTAGTAGCTCTGGTCCTTAGGTCTGAGCTACACCTACAGTCCTGGGTTCAGTGATGCACGCAGCAAACACAGGGCTCAGCACACCAGTGGCAGAACGGGATCCACAGTGGCCTGGCAGAGATGGCTTCTGTTCAAGAGATGTCCAACCCACCGCAGGATGTAGGTATGCTACTTTATGCTACAAAGAATTTTTTCACCCACTTACAAGCCCAAATCCTCAGCTGTCCCCTGCAATGGAGCACTGGATCCTCTTTTAAGACCAGTGAGAACCTGCTCCATCTTGTGCAGCACAAGTGGCGTTCTGCTAACCCCCCAAGGATGATCTCTATAACATTTCCTTGGCTGCCTGAAATGATTGGAATGGTGATTTTTTACCAGCCAGTGCAGTGCCCTGTACATGGGAGTGTGCACATCTCCTCCCCCTCCGTCCTGCTGCACACATTCCCTTTTGCCTGGGATGTACCTTTGCCATAAACTCTACCAGCAAGTTGTTTGCTGGAAGAAAGACCTTCATTCATGGCCATCCCTCCTTGAGGAACACTCCTTAAGATTAGTATTTCCTCTCTCTCTGAGACCTGTTTCAAACAAAAACTCCCCACTAAGTGGGACCTCTTCCCCAGGAGGGAACAAGTGCTCCTCTTCCCCTTCCCTCTACCATCACCTGATTATCTCAAGGCTGCTTCCAAGTTTCCTCTGGCAGAGGAAGGGATTACTCCTCTGTCTTCCCCTGACAGCTAACACCTTGGAAAAGTAGCACAGGGAATGATGCCCTCACTACCCACAGTGCTCTTTGAGTGGCCTTTATGTAGTGTCCAGCATGCTGACTGGCATTTGGAGCACTTCTTGTGTTGGGTCATGCAAAGAGGTTAGCTATGGAGAAATGTCTGCTCCATGAGCAGCAGCCAGACTGATGCATGAAACTGGTGACAATCTGCGCAGCTCTGTCAAGAGTAAAGTGCTCAAGGGCAGCCCTTAAAGGCTCTTAATTAAAACTGAAGATGTAGACACTTTTGTATAGGAAACTCCTAAAGGATTTGAGAGAGGAGCTGAGAGATGGTGACTGGATGATCTAAGTGTGGGGTTTTGGCACTCATAGCTGTGGTTCTAAAACCTTGCATGAATTTTTTAATAGTTTTAATTTATAAATCTTGCTGTGATCAGTAGGACTGAGGTACTTGCTCATGCTTAAGGACCTTCATTTTAGGGCATCACCTCCTCATGTGGAATATCAGAAAGTGTCTAACAGGGTGCTATATGGAATAGCACTTCCACAGTGTGGTGGGAACAGAAAGTGAGGAAAGCATGTGAGATGGTCAAAACTATAAGGAGACAAGTGGGGAATGTAAGTGCAAGAGGAACCACTTAAAGCAGAAGATATAAATGCTGAAACCAGAGCTACCTTAACCGCAGCTTTTCAACTCGATTTGGCCCATGAGTAAATCTCACCCAGACTATACCAAGACATGAGATGCTCCTTACAGTCGTACAGAGATCCTATATTTTCTAGCATCTTCCAGTCTACTGGGGAATAGCTGCTGGTTACCCATCCTGAAGTCAACGTATAGCAGCTGCCACAGTGCTTCCACAGAGCACTCCTCCACAAATTACCCAGTAGACCTCAACAGAAATTAATTAAATAGCCGTAGCTTAGCCTGTAATGTAATCAATAGTCACATCACTGTGATATGTGGATGTAACTGTCTGATTGCAGAAAGATCATCCAGCACAATGTGGTTTGGGTTTATCTGTCATTATCTGATGATCATTAACCCCCCAAGGATCAAAAGTTACCTTAAAAATCCATCTGCCAGTGATGCTGGAATGTTTGCCCTTCACACTAATGAACAACTGGTGAAAGTTTCTACATCTAAGGACCAGCTTATAAATCATTTACTTTCAAGTTTTCTTGTTGCAGGAAAGTATTTTGTACTTTTTTTTTTTTTTTTTTTTTTAAATGAAACTCACCTGCTGCTGCTGGAGCTAACAGCTGGCTGCATGTGAAGAGTTTAACAGAGTGCTAATTAAAATCCATTATATGTTGATTGACCTGCCTTACCAATAAAACATCCTGGCCCAGTTTGAATGCCTCACAGATCTGAGCTGAGGCTTGTCTGAAGCAGGGGTTTGCTTTTGCCCCACTAAGCTATTGCTAATCCAAACTATTATAGACTGCATGCTATCCTTTGCAATTTATGTTGGTAGGAGGATGTTCTTGTGCAGTCCTCCTGGCACACCAACCCTGCTGTGAAAGATCACCTGAGGAAGGGGAACGAGCCTTCTGTTTTAACAAGGTAGAAATTTTTGTTGATGTTTCCTCCTCTGGAGAGGTTCTAATGGTGTGATTGGTGGCATGTAATGAATGTGAGTGTAGATGGTTTTGCTGCATGGTGCTGCCTGCTGCTTCTCTGGGTTTGCATAAGCACTGAGACTTAGGCCTTGCTGCCCTTTCTAAGTTATTTTGGATGAAATAAGGTGCAGACTTAAAGAGCAGCTTCTGCTTCTAAGGATCTTCTTAGGTAAATAAGGCCCTAACCCTTTACAGCTACCTCTGCAGCTACTGTCACTGTTGAAGGCAAAGTTTTCCTTTGAAATGATGTTCTCTTTGCAGACTTCATTCATATGTGATGCCATGATAAATGGGAGCTACCACCTTCATGTATAGTGCAACGAAGCAGATAAACATGAAATACAGAGATGTAATCTGTGTACATTTGTTACTGCAACACATATTCTCTCTCTCTTTGACAAGTCTTAATACTTTTTAACTGATATGTTCTGGTTCTTTCCAGCTATAAAGTACAGATTCCGATCAGGAGCTGGACTCTGGGAAGCATCCTCTTTTGGATCGTTTTATGTATTGATAGTACCTTGATAAAATGAGACTAATTGCAGGGTAGGTAGAAGGTATTTCCTTTTACCAGTTTTCAGAATAATTCAGTGTACTCAGTGATGAGTATTTCATTTTCCTTCTGTCTAAGATACTCCTCTAAGTACAGTAGTTTGTCTCTTCCTATTCATCTCCCCTCTGTGCTAAACTGTCCCATTCTCTTTAGTCCCTTTCAAACAGAAACCACATCAGGCTTCTATTCATCTTGTTTCCTGCCTTTGCCATATCCTTTCAAAAACTGGGTGTACAGAATGCAGTAGCTGCAGCACGAATGTGATTGATGCTTATCGTGGGACCGTGTAATCTCTACTTTCTTTTTCCTCTCTTTAAAAATCAGGATAGTGTTCGACTATTTTTCTTTTAAGGGCAATTAATTTCTGAGCAGATCCTTTCATTAAATGATCAACAGAGCTGCTTGGGGGCTCCTTCTTAAACATCAGCATAGCATGTGCCAGTGCAAAATGCCTGAGATCACACTGCACGGTCCTCCATTTTCTCGTGTCAGACATTAGCACTTAAAATTTAACAACTGATGAGGACATTTTGCAATTGGCTGCTTTTCTCCATTTTATTATTTTCTGGGATTTTGATATCCCTGGTAGGGGATGTAAGAATTGAAGGAGACAGTCCTTCAGAGTGTGAATTATCCAGGAGTAGCAATAAGGCCTATAATGTCTGGTCATCAAAGGCAAAGGAGAAGAACAATTGGGGATCTCTTTTTAGAGTCACTTGCCATGCTGGACTATAACTGTCCTAGGTGTAGAAAGATGTGGAGTTTTATTTGATGTGACGAAAGGGTGAATGTATTTGGTTTACATGGCAAGGTTTTGGTAGCAGGGGGGCTGTAGGAGTAGCTTCTGTCAGAAAAGACCTGGAGTTGCCCCCATGTTAGACAGAGCCAGTTCCAGCTGGCTCCAAGATAGACCTGCTGCTGCCCAAAGCTGAGTTCATCAGCATTGCTGGTGGTTTCTCTGTAATAATGTATTGAAGAAAGGGTGAAAAATGCTGTGCTGCAGCTGTGAGAGTGAGGTGTGAAAAGATGCGAGAGAAACAGCCCTGTAGACACCAAGGTATGTGAGGAAGGAGGGGGAGGAGGTCATCCAGGTGCTAGAGTAGAGATTCCCCTGCAGGCTGTGGAGTAGACCATGACAAAGTGGGCTGTCCCACCACCACCCATGGAGGACTATGTTGGAGCAGATATCCACCCTGCAGCCCATGAAGGACCCTGTGCTGGAGCAGGAAGATGCAACCAACAGAAAGCCCAAGTTGGATTAGGCAGCTGGTGGGAGCTTCCGCCCACACAGAGGAGCCCATTCAGGAACAGGTTATTTGGCAGGGACTGCAGCCCCTGGTGGACCTACACTGAAGCAGTTCATGCCTAAAGGACTACACCCCTGGGAAATAACCCATGCTGGAGCAGTTCTTGGAGAACTGTATCCTATGGGGAGGACCCACGTTGGAGCAGTTCATTAAAGACTGTATCCTGTGGGAGGGACCCCAGGCTGAAGCAGGGAAAAGCATGAGAAGGAAGGAGAAGCAGATGTGAAGTTTTATGAACTGATCACAAACCCCATTCCCCTGCACTGCTTGAAGGAGAGGAGGATGTAGAAGAGTCAGGAATGAAGCTGAGCCTGGGAAGAGGGTGGGGAGAAAGTGGTTTTAGTTTTGGTTTTAATTCCTCACTATCCTACTCTGTTATTAATTGGCAATAAATGAAATTAATCTTTCCCGAGTCCATTTTGCCGGTAAGAGTAATTGTTGAGCAGCATTCCCGTCCTTATTCTCAACCCATGAGCTTTTAGTCCTATTTTCTTCCCCTGTCCTGCTGAGCAGGGGGACTGAGTGAGCAGCTGGGTGGGACACCAGCCAAGGTCAACCAACCACAGTAGCTAATGCACAGATACCTTCTCATTAATTTGTAATATTTAGCCATAGTTGCCATCCTAAAGATGAATATAGAAGGACATGCCATGTGCTTCTGTTCAATTTCCTTTCTGATCTTGACTGAATGACCAAGCACAAGTTTAAGTCAGAGGAGACCATCTTATTATATTTCTCTTCTTTTCATTCAGACCACATTATATGAACTCATGGTACATGAACCAAGCAAGAAAAGTACAGTAGTCGAACTCTGTGAGGTTTTAGGATTACATTAGTGAGCTTCCCTCCCCTTGGTATAATATAAAAATGGCAAAGATAGTATGGAATGAGCAGTTTTAATAACTCTCTGAAGTGTTCTATTAACTGCCATGTATCATACAAATGAGATACAGAAACTAGGGAAGCATTTTCGGTTGCTGAGTAAAACCAATTTAGGGTGTAAATGTACTTCCTGATCTGCACGTAGGAAGCCTGCCAATTAGGTTTCTGTTAATTTTTATTATTTTTGTAGAAAAAAGTTTTAGGAGAGGAGTTTGTGACACAACAACTATAGAAATATCCTTGTATGTAGCCGATGTGACTTCAAGGCTAAGAATAGCCTGCAATCTGTGCCTCACTGTAATGGTTGATGGTCACCTCCCTGCGTTGGACAGAAGTCAGGGCTCATGCTGGCTCTCTGAGATTTCTTCTGTCCCAAGTTTTCACCTGAATACTTCAGTATCTTGTATACTTCACCTTCAACTTCAGTATCTGAGACCTGTCAACTGCCTTGGAGAGCCTTGATCTTCAGACACATCTGCAATCCCTCACAGGGGCTGGTGGAACCATCTTGGAGCGGAATTGCTGGGAAGATATTTTTATATATCTATATGAGTAGAAAATGCTTATGCAGCTAATTAGAGGCAGTTGTGACAGTTTGTGGCATGTTGATATAACGTCATTATAGTGAAGGGTCTGTCAAATACCTGCTGCTCTCTGCGACCTCCTACCCGGCAGCACTGTGAGGACAGCGATTAGAAGCACACACAGCAGAAAAGCTGCTGCGTGGCACGCTTTTATTTCAACCAGTGTGTGCCACACGCAGCACAAAACACTGTAATCCTTATTGTTTTCAATTCTCCTTTAAAGTCCTTGGCTATTGTATTTCTCTTTGTCGGTACACAGATACCATTGTGAAGGGGGATGATACTTCTTAAGAGTGTATTTTTCTCCCTCTTTCTTTCTCTTTGCTCATTTGTGTTGGGGGAAAAATGGAGAAAAGGAATGCGTTTTGCTTACAAGGCACAAAAATTCATGACTACCCTGATCTTCTTCAGGGAGGCTCAGAGGAAGATTTATACATTGAACCACTATTGATTATCTCTTTCAAAAACGTTCTGCAGAAAAACCTCTTAGACTTACTGTACAGAATCTAACATTTAGTTAAAGGCTAATCATGCTCTAGCAAAGCTTTTTTAAATGAGAAACATCATCATTTTAGGCACTAGTGTAAGCAGGAAAACCACTGTGTTGACTGATGTGAATGACTGTTCCGAGTTTGAAATAATGGCAAGGATGTAACTGCAGATGCCAGGATTATAGTAGGTTTTACTGCTGGGATGCTTCTTCGGGATCACTATAACCTCCATGAGATCTGAACTGGGACAATGGGCAAATGCGTTGCTGACAAGGAGAAAATTTTGTGAGTTGCATTTCCCTGCTTGCGTGCTGGGATCTACTGGGCAAGTATCTTCTTGACAGTAGAAATGTAGACAATGAGGTTTCTTGTCCAGTGATCCATCTCATCATATAAAATGTCTTGATGTAATTAGTAAATGGAAAGGATAAGGATAGGCTACCATCTAGTGGATACATTGTAAAATTATTACATTTGTATTTAACTTGTTTTGTGACCTGAATGGCTAAACCAAAGAAAAATCAATTCAGCTCTTAAGTGCTGAAGCACCACGTGAAAGCACTCTGACCACGTAGGTATTCAGGCTGATTTTTCAAAAATCTTGCTGTGCTTTCTTCTGGTACCTCAAAGAAACTCTGCTAGCCCCAAAGCTAAAAGAGATGAGGTAGAGAATACCATATTTGACAGGTGTCCTTATCCCTCATTGACCTCTAGTATCAGGATACAAGCATACAGCCATACACTAGTATCTCTAAAGCAAACTAAAGGTGTGAAATTGAGGTGGAAACTTTAAGTGTAACAGAGAGAGGTCTGAGACTAACAAAACAGAGGAGATAAGACAGATATGGTACATGTCTAAAGGCACACAATGATATACCCAGTGTAGTAGTTAAGACTCAGCAATAGCTAAGGAAGGAGTAGAAACCCAGTTTTGTTAATATCTCTGCTATACCCAAATGTCTTCAGTGCAGTAATTTCTAACCTGAAGTGCTGTGCTTTCCTATGGAGAAATAAGGCCTCAGCTGCATCTTGCTATACCAGTGTACTTCTGTGTAGACTATGCTCTTTGTATAATATGAGTAATAATAGCTGCTGTAAGTTGGGCAAATTATGATTCCTGAATCTTATCTAAATGGGTGGAATCGTCACTGCAACTGGGCAGACAGAAAGGGAATGGAGTTGCTGAATGTACCCACAAGACTTTGTGGCTCTGAGAGCTGTGGCTCAGCTATAACTTGTGGATAAAGAGCTGGACACCAGGTTCTTTAGATGAAGATTCTTGTTACAGAAAGTACTTGCATAAAAGAGTGAGAGAAACACAAAATTAGTGGCCTCATCTATCAGGCTTGTGGATTGCACTGATGATGCTCTGTTCTGATCAAATGATGGAACTCCCTGTGATAGTGGCTTCAGAATGTTTTGCTGTTGTCTAATTACAGTGAGAAATGACATAGATCTAACTTATTAACTGAACTCCAGGTATGTCTAAAAATCAGTTTCTGAAACAATGGAAATATGAGCTGGCCTGTGTGCCAAACCTCTTTGTGCTGTCTGCTGACCTGCCTTGACCTTACCTATCTGCACAGAGAATAAAGGGTGTGTGCTATGGGATGAGCACATGCCTCCTTGCAGGGAGGTGCCATGAGCCAAAGGGAGTGTTGGGAAGGGTGATGTGGTGGCTGAAGACTCTTCTTCCCTCAGCACTGAACTGGTATTGGGGCAGGAGGGACAGAAATTGCTTTTTTTTTTTATATGAATTTGTAGCAGATGGCTGTCTCTCTGGAGCAAAGAACATGACAAGCCACATCATGAGATATATTCCAGCTGGCTTTAAGCTCGCTGTCTCTCCAGTGGTGTTAGCAATACAGCCATGGGAGCACACAGTCCAGTATAAGTATTTACCAGTTACTTTTTCACCCATTTCTTTGGGTGTGCTGTGCCACTTCTGCTGTATCACTGTAACAAACAGAAACTAGTCCAGGCAGCCAGCTCCATGTTACAAATTCTTTCCTAGACTGATAGTTTTCCAGGAAAAAAAAAAAAAAGCAAGCTAGCACCAATAACCACAAATCCCTTAAATTCAATCTAATGAGATGTAAACGTGGAATAAATTCTCAGAATTCAGCAGATCAGGGATAATACATAGCCAGAGGACACATTTTGGTGAATTGGGATGTTTCATGAGCAAGATGTGAATAGTAAGATTTACTGTCATGAAAGGGAGCTGGAGATTCCCCAAGACATCTGAGCCACAGCACAGCAGCTCACACACCTTGGGAAATAAGGAAAGAACGAGGTGCTCAAGAGGGAGAAGAGAGCAAGAGTCTTTATGCAGACATGCTGACAAGTTTTCTTTTGACCCTTTTACTTAGCTTGGGTTTTGCCTGCACTTATGAAGATTAACTTCTTCTAGATGGTCATTTCTATCTACTGCTGCATTTCAATTTCCACCCCACGGTTGCACCAGCTCGTGGTCATGTGCTTATCTCTGTTTTGGAGAATGGAAACATTTCCGAAAAGCTTTTCCCCCATCCAGTCTGTGTGACCTTGCATTGAGCAGAGCTAGGCAAACATTCAGAACTAAATCCAAAAGTGAACCTGAAACCTACCTTTGGCTTTTGTTATGAGCTTGAAATTGAATTTTACCATAAGCTTTATGAGCCTAGACTGAGTCGGAGGGGACCTGGGCTGATTTAAGGTTTTACAGGGAACCATTCGATACACAGAGGCTTAATGTGATTTTGGCTTGAAACAAAGAAATCCTTGGCTGACTTTGGATGTTTGAATCCCATATCCAAGGTGAAATCCAAGGGCTGTGTAAATTTAGGGCAGATTGGAGATAATGTGCACGTGCTTGTGCACACACACGTTGGCATCTTAAAGCACAGCTCCGATTTCTACACGGGAGTGTGACTGTTGAGGAGCATCAGGACGTTTCTCAAGTACCTGACCAGAGCTGAGCACTCTGGCAAAACACGAGTGGTAGACAATTAAAGCTCAGACCCTGCCCTTCTCTAAACAAACACCTCACTCCCCGTATGTTTGTGGAGTAATAGTGACATCCTGTGGCCAGTCCCGATTAGTCCCAAGCACGGACAGGCTGTTGACTCCTACTGGTGCTAGACAAGAGGACCTGCTAGGAGAAAGGAGGGCAGAGCTGGATGGAGAAAAATTCCATTCTTCCTTAATCTAGGCGTTAAATTTCCAAGGAGAGGAAAGAGTTACAACACACTTGCTCTTTAGTCATAATCCAAACATTATGGCCCTTAGCTAATTTAAATGTAAAGTGATTTTAAACATGCTTTCTGAAGCTGAGCATAGAAATGAATACCCATGGGAGCTGCTGGGCATGGCAACTGGAAGGGGGAAGAGTGAAACTGAGCTCGGAGCCTAGTGCAAGGAGAGGCCATCAGTGACGTGGGAGGCAGGGATGTTTGAGACCATCCTCCAGAGTCTTCTGAGATGATTCAGATAAACCAAGTATAAAGGTACAAGCAGGAGGTAGCACTGAAATGGAAGAGTGGTTTCATTTCCCAAGCACGCTGTATTTTGATGTTAACAGGCACAGCCGTGGCACCGTGGCAGGTTCAATGAGGGACGACTTTTTATTTCCTTGCAGTTGACATGTACTTGCTCAAGTAGAGAGGAAATATACTGCCAGGTGAGTCAAGGATAAGGCTTGCCCAGAAAAGAGAAAATTTAAAAGAAAAAAAAAAAGTGCAGGGCAGCCAATAAATTGTCAATGAAGAGAGAAAACAGGCAAAGAGAGCAGCTGGCTGGAGCCCAGCAGAAGAAACTCAGTGCCTGGGAGACCAGCTTTCTGTGCTACATTATTTCAAATGCCAAGGAGCCACTGGAGTTCAAGGAGAAAAGCTGGACAGCCAAGGTGACTTCTCTTGCCGGTACTCTCACTTTATTGCCTAAATTACGGTAATACCCATGATGTAGAAGAGATGTTGTTCTGCCCTGAGGTGTCCACCAGTGTTGTTTGATGCCTTGGACACTGTGATCCAAGGCCAGCCAGACTCAAGAAAGCCAGCTAAGCACAAGGAACACAGTGTGCTGTGGGTTTATGATCGAGATGAATGGCAGAAGAGAAATCTAAATATGTAATAGTCAGAGAGAAAATGGTTTCCCGGTGTGAAGAGGAAAGAAGTTGTGGGGAAGAGGTGAAGTTGTGATGTTTTCTAGTGACCACAGCTTCTTTGTAGAATTTGATTGTCCCAAGATATTCCTGAAGTGCACAGGCTTGCTAAATAGGATAGAGCTTATGTTGTATCTGGTCTTACAAGTATTTGATTGCCATCTGGAGCCTAGGGGTGGTGCATACACATTGGCACTGGCTTGAGGTTCAAGCCCATGTTTTATGGGGTAGAGAGACCCGTTTCATTGGACAGGTGGCAGGAACAAATGATTTGGTGAATGTGTAGACTTTTACACTGCTCTCACAGGATGGACTGAATGACAATTGATGGAACTAGTCTTCCACCTTCTTTTCAGGGAGCTGTAGAAAGCCACAAGTGTCCTTTTATGATATCAGAAAAAAAAAGGAAAATTTGCACAAAGACACATTACCTACAAACCAACCAATGTCCCTGGTGGCTGGCACAGCAAACCGTGGGCTGATATGCTGGGCTGTAATTCAGTGTCTATGAGAAACAACAGAAGGACCAGAGCAACTGAGGGAAAAGTCAGTGAGGTAAAACAAGACAGATGCAAGAGCACTACTAATGTGGTCCTGAAACAAAACAGCTACCTGGAGAGAGAGTTTGGGGACTGAATGCTGACTAAAAGAAGTCAGGAGCCATAAAAAGAGAAACAGGCTCCTGAGTCTGGTTCTCTGCCCATGCTCTGGGAAGAAAGGTTTCATGCATTTCTGTAAAATAAAAGGAACTATATTTGAAGTAGTAGATCGTCATGATTTTCTCACCCTGATGGGAACAAGCCATAAGGCCTCGGATTTGAGCTGGCTGCTTGGGCAACAGCAGCTTTGATGTGATAGAGCAGCAAAATTTCTGTGGTGAGTTTGTCATCGTTGCTGATTCGGTGCCTTCCAAATGCCCATACCAATACTGGTATAGATGTGTGACCTATTGGTCTCTGTGTTCCATGACCCACCCTGCATGTGGTCCATGCTAGACCTGAACCATGCACAACCTAGCTGTGTGCCTCAGGCTGCAGAGGTGCATCTTTGATGGGCCAATCTGAAATCCTTGGAAGTCCATAACTGAGCCCGCTGCCATGGAAGAACCTTTTTCCTTGAAGTGCTTCTTCTCTTTTACCCCATCCAATGCTCCCAAACTGTTTGGTGTCCCTTGTAGATTAAAGGCATTATGAGGTCTAGGTCCCTCACTGTTTTGGAGCAATGGGCAGGGGAAGCCCTGGGGAGGCTGGACATGGACAGGCAGGTTGGCAGTGCCCTCAAGGCCCTGAGAATAAATGTCAGATAAACATATCAGTGTCCCTTAAATTTAATAAGCGATTAATTCAAATAGTCACAAGTATAATCCAGTACTTTTTTCAAATAACTAATTACCAGCATGTCTCTGGACTGGCTTTACTAATACAAGGTGATAGTATTTCTACCTAGTTTTCCCGTGGAAGCTGGTGGAGCTACATGAGAAGGAACTTTTTTCAGGCACAGTACATTTCTGGACTCCACGAAAGGCAGAGGAGGAATGGCAGGTGCAGCTAGGTGTGTCTTCACTAGGGAAGGCTCCCAAAGCACAGTCATGGTGCTAGTAACACACATCCAACATATCTTTCTGCTTCAGACAACTTATTACTTCCCATATGATAACCAGAGCACTGGAAAAGTATGTATTAGAGCAAGATGTGAAATCTAGCAATTCTGTTAAGGTTAGAAAAATTCTGGCTGAGCTGCAGCAAGAAAACAGGTTGTTAAATGCCAGCTGAGGCAGAAGGTTTTGTCTCATTGGAACTCTACTTATTCCATGCTCGAACAGCTCTTGCAGCAGCAGCAGGAACCTAAGTATACCCATGTATACAAAAGATAGGCTTAGTGGATATTAATCTGGCATTCATTTATTGGGATTAATTTTGGCTAGTTTTCCTATTTCTCTCCAGGAAGCCTTGTTGGTGGCAGGGAAGGGTTAAGATAGCTCTGTTTGTGATAACTGCATCACTTACCTGTAGTCTAATCTGAGAAATTAAAAGGTACACTCAATAGCATGGTAAATACCAAGTTATTTATTTTATTTTTTTAATTATATTTTAATGTTTTATTTAATGTTAAGAAATTTGGGCTCCTTTTTATTATTTTTCTACCTCAAAATAATGCTGTGTTGGATTCCTATTTCACAGAGGAAAATGAAACCCTGGGATGCATATATTGGTCCCTGGAAGGCAATTCCTGTAAACAAATTAATACAACTCAGGCCTTCCTCATCTACATTTTGTTCCTTTCTTGTGCAACCTATTGATTGATTTACCTCAGGGAAGAGATTCCTCTGACTCAGATACTAAGCAAGTTCTTAAGGAAAATATCAGCTTAAAAAGGGAGCAGAAGAAAGAGCAGCAGTTGCAAAAATTGCTAATCTTTCATTTGCAGGAGCCACTGAACATCTGGATAGTACGAAGCTCCTTTAACCCCCTGAGTGCAGAAAGAATTAGCACCAAAGGGCAGACCATGCTAATTCAGTGCCATTAAACTTGTATAAGCTAGAAGAATGTGATATTATACTTCCATAGGGCCATATGGATACTACTTTGCACTTTGTATCCATCAGAGGGACTAGCAAAACTAGTTTGGTACGCTACAGCATGCCTTTTGGAAAGATAAACCAGCCCCTGTGCAATATTACACAATGCTACACGTCTGTCATATACCTTGGAACTGACCCACCCTTTTAATTAGAGGTGGGGAGCTTGTCTGCTGACACTAACTTCTGAGCTTCCATGTTCAGAAGAGCAGCAGACTAAATATTGCGATAAAAACAGAGGCTGGATTTTTAGTTTTGTGATTGAGAACTCTTGAAGGAACCTGGCATTTTAGTCATGCTTCTGACTAGAGACTTTGTTTTCAGACAAGTCTTTATCTTATGTCTCCAACTTTAAAATAGGACTTCCTGCTAATCTTAGTGCTCCCTTCATTCACTTTTGTCTGTAACAGAGGGCAAAGCTCAGCACTCCCCTCAGAGCCCCCTTCATAGCTTTCATGTTACCTGCAGTTAAGCCCTGTTTTAGTTCTCTCTCAGTATCATCTTTCTGACTGGTGGAAAGTGAATAGGTTTTGCTTTCAAAGTCAACATTATCTGTGCTCAATGGTAACAATATACTTAATGCTCTATAGTGACTTTCATATGCAGATGTGAAACTGCTTTAACTAAGACAGGGAAATTATTTCTAGGCCGTTGGCACAAAGGGCAGACATGCACAGAGGTTAAGGCTGAGATTTTCAGATTTAGCCCCCACTGTGAGGGCCTGACAGACAAGAAGCATAATCCCAAGTAGCTCCTTTGCTATGAGTTGGTGTCAATGTCTTCTGCAGGAGTTATTTTACCCTTACACAGGTGTAACTTAGATATGAATAATACCTAGCATCTTACCTTTTAAATGACCTGTAAGATCAGTCAGCTTACACCATACATCCTCCACTGTATGCTTTCATGCATTAGGAAAATTAAAAAGGATTATAAACCAGAATTGTACTTTAAACGCAATAAACCAGGAGAGGAACAGTCTGCTTACAAAAACCCCTACTTCAAACTTCATGTAATTATACAAAATCCCAGTAATCCTGATCTTCCCCTATTGCTATAGGAAGCCTCCTCGCTGAAACTCTGACTGCATGGGAAGAAGTCTCTGGATAACTCTTCAGGGACTCAAGGATTGCCAAACCCCAGCTTTTGGAGTTCCCTGGGGCTGGGGGTTTAGGTAAGGACTCCACACTTGGATTGAGCCTCAGGATGTGCTTGTTTTCTCTCCTACAGTGGTGAGTCAGATCAGATCTGATTCGCAGGCTCAGCCTCCCGCTGGGCAGTAAAAACACCGCTCTCCTTTGGGGTATAGTTTCCAGCTCCAAAATAAACACCGAGAGCAGCCAAACTATGGTCAAAAAACATCTAGAATGAGCACACTGGGTTGCAAGGGGGATGTCAGGAGGCTGTCGCTTCAGACAGTGCACCCTGCCGAAACTTCTCACATGACCTTCAGCATACAGACAGGTCTCTGCTCCTGTCAAACCCAGGAGAAATGTTTGTACATTCCAGTTAATTGCAAAGCTTGGCAGTGGAGCAGCAGAAAATGACTGCAAAGCACAAAAACATCATAGAGCTGTAGGGTGGCCTGCAAAATGCACAAGCTTAGGGGGTCTGAATTCTATACATCTAGACCCAGTTCAGAAGAAACCTCCCAAATTATACCAACACCACCTCCTGCATTATACCTGCAAAAATCCCAAAGTGGAATTCTAATGCTTTTTTTTTTTAAGGGGAAATGAGCCTAAAGAATATAGCCTTATGTCTTCCCCTGGATTATTTGTGTGCATTGTCAGACTTCCCATACAGCCCTGCCTTCTAAAGATATTTAAAATAACATCTCTTATTATTGTAGCATGAAAGCTAATTCACAAATCCCAGGGGAAAGACATGTGACTCCTTTGGCAGAAGGGCACTTGAAAATCAACCATCACTTTGGAGCTTCTAGGCTACGCCTCCATCCTGGAAGGATGTTAATGATAATATCGAGGTGATTGCATTGCAAAGGCCAAATGTCTTGTTTTGAGCTATGTTTCTCTGAGGTGAGTCTCCAGCTGAGATACTCTGTCCCATAAGAGGTCATTCCCAGCGCAGTTTACAGGCTTCACTGGATGCAGTCTTTGGTACTGGTATGCAGAGCAGATGCCTTTTTTGTATCCACAGACCACAGAGAACTTAGTGATTTCTTTAACAGTGAAGGAGAGTTGACGTGTAAACCACAATGGGCTGCTTTTTTTGAGTGAATGCTCCACGGACTTAATCAGACTCTAGGTTTGTCCATAACAAGTTCAATAGTTGCTATTTGCTCTTAGATCCTCAGCTTCATTAAATGTAAAAGTTTCAGCTTTTGCCAGCAGTTAGTTACATCTAGATCTATAAAGGCTGTTCTGTCTCTCTAAGATGCGACACAAAACTGAGGTCTTGACCATCGGTGGTCATTAAGGATCCCATGGCATGCTTTGAAAGGTGAAGGTGGTAGCTTTTGTATCAGGACCAAATTCTCACCTGAGTAAATAATTCTTTCCACCCAAAAATTCACCCTAAGCTTTTAATATAAGATACAGCACTTTTCTTTGGTGTTCATAATATAGTGGTGGACTGCTAGCTGACTGCCACATTCTACCCCAGAAATTATAGCATTATAGCAGTGGATTAAATGAAGTGTACAAGGACACATGTTCATCCTGTTGGTCACAACATAACAGACTGAGCCTGTCTCAGCACAATAACACACACACACACACACACAAAACCAGGTAGCCAGCTCAGAATTCCAAGGTTTAAATTTTTACTTATGAAATTTTAAGTCCAATGTCTTAGGGATCCTGAGCCTTCCCTGGTCAGTAGAGAGGCAAATCTTACTGGAAAAGGGATAACAGCTGCAAAGGGAGAGCCATTCCTCCCATGTCTGGAAGCTAAAAACAGTGTGTAAAAGCAGAATAAATTATCTACCATTACCTCAGTGAAGTGTTTTTAATTTACTGCCCTGCTGGATGCAGAACATATACATGACAAAAATAGGAAGGACTGTATTTGTCTTGAATGTGCTTTGTGTCCCATAATGCAATACACTGACCGTTTAACATCCTGTCATAATATTTTTGTTGTCTTTTTTTTTTTGGGAATTCTACTAAAAAGGGAATACATTTAGCCCTAAGATACCTGCTATTCCAAATCAGTGAACCCATCTGTCTGGTTTCTGTGTCACTGCTGAGGTCCTTTTTCTGAGCAGAGCTGAAGGATTGTGTTGCCTGTTTATTTCAATACATGTTGCAAGTACTCAGGCCCTCCCTCCCAGTTCTTAATGTATAGATAACTTCAGGTGGTTTAGGTCATGTTGTTTATCTGCTCATGGAGCAAATCCCTGAAATAGGAGGTCAAATGTCTGGCAAAATAGACACCATAGATTGCTAAGTACTCAGAGTCCACTTGATTAAATATGATACAATTACTTGAATTTGCATCTTGTTTTAACTCTGAAAGGTAGAATGGAAGATGGGCTACCTGTAGCAGAGCAGGGAAGAAATCTGGACATTGCCTGGAGTACACAACTCTCAATAAAAACCTACTGAAGCTGAGAGGTCAGTGCCTGCTTTTCTGTCTGCTTTTGTGGAGAATGGAACCATAGGTCTAATCGTTGGAAACAATTTTTCTATAAACTTCAGTTATTCGTAATACAATAATTCTTCATGTGGGCTATAAACTTTTGGTTCCCCTCTCTTCCAAGCTGCAAGATTGAAGTGAAACTTGGCAATATTCTGTTTGTTGAAATGAAAGACCCTAGGTCAGATTCTGATCTCCCATTGGCCTTACACCTGTGAATTGACTTTGATGGAGTCATTTTTTACTTACTCCAGCATAAGCAATAACAGAATCAGACCCTGCATATGCTTTTTATCTAAAGCTGTGTTCCAGATGTGTTTATGTAAGCTGTTTTCAATAAAACGTGTGCATTTTTAAATGTAAATGGATTTTTCTTTAATTATAACCATATGGACTGTTATTAAATTTTCATTTTAAAAAGTGCAGATATAGCAGGCTCAGCCATACTGAAGTGTCGCAGTGGGTTTGCTTGACCAGTGCAGCATTCAGGAAGCACCCAGGCAAATGCAAGACTCTTAAAGCTTGGAAAGACAGGGGAAAATATGAGATGGCATCCTCAGGTATCTAAGTCTGTGAGTCCATTCCTTGGAAAACTATGCCTTCTTGATTTTCCTGGTATTAGAGCACCTCATCCCATTGAGGTATTTGCCTCACCCCTTTTCAGGAGGAGGAAAAAATTAAGTTCAAAGCTGGTTCAGCAAATTCCTGCAAGCTGGGTAATCACTGCTACTGGGTCCCTTTTCTTTTGTCTTTGCTACAAGTTCGTAGCAGTGCCCAGCTCTCAGCTTCTGTGACTGGATGCCTTGAGCTGCATAAAGTCTCAAAATCAGAGAGTTACATGACTGGATCGGTCTGTTAGGAGAATTTATGCACATTTGAGGAGCAGGTCTGAAACAAATATATTCCAACACACCCCCGCCCCCCCCTTCCGCCTCTATGTTGCGATACCACATGCTGAGGCTCTGGGAAGAAAAGGTCATCCTGCTGCTGCCCCCAGACCAGCCAACGGCTTTGTGCACAGTATCAGTAGTGGTGCCTGAGGGGACGAGACCTCCCTGACTCTCCTGCTCTACGGTGCCTGTTCCTGGGGCTCCCTGTACCCCACACAGTCTTTTGTGCGTCCCCGCACCTAGAGGCTGCTTCCCCACCCAGACTGGGGGATTGATTTTTTCCAATGATGGAAAAGTAGGGAGAAGTAAAAAAAGTTTTGATTGATGGATTTCCTGCTAAAATAAGATGACAGATTTGTTAATGAATACATTTTTAAGAGGGAGGTGTCAGTTTTGGAGTTTTTCATCTAGTTTTTCTGAAATTAAGCATTTCATCAAGGTAAAAAAAAGAGATTCTCTCCAAGAACTTCTTTTAATTTCACATTCACAACTCCATAAAACATGTACCTGGTAAAATCAACACTATGTTTATGTTTTTCCTTAGCATATTTTGACATTACAAATGGAAGGTTTCCCACTACTGTTCCATGAGTTTTATTTATTACCTTTACTTGTGTGTTCATTTTGTCCATTTGGAACAATTGTTTCCAAGTGCAGGGATATCCTCTGAATTTTATCAGCCAAACCTTAAAACAATTTGAAGTTCAGTCATGCTTCTTTGCTGTAAGGATGCTGTTTTCCTTGGACAACTGGAGAACACAGACCCTGCTTCTCTCCTACTATCATTATTATTTCCTCACCCCTTAATTTCCGTGTTCTGGGCGTGTTGAATATTTATGTTTGACCTGTGTCTTCTTCAGAATGCAGCTGCCAAGTAGTGGGAAAGTTCAGTCATCTCAGACTTGGAAAAGTTAAGTGTTTTTTCTCTTGGACTCAGCTATTGAAGGCTCCTGGATCATATTCAGTTGTGTCCCAGTAATGCATGTTAAAGGAAGGATGTTCATCCAGAACAACCATGCTGCCCAGAGTGCTCCTGTGCTCTCTTGAGAAGGGAAGAGTTTTATAAATAGAGAAAATATCTATTCCTGGCAGTGGAGAACAGCCTTCTTCACTGTGGGGCTCAAGCTTTCCCCAGATCTTCCCAGGGCTGCAGTCATGAATGCTTGGTTTGGCTGCACTGTGGTGTGTTATGAAGATGTGAAAAGTGAGGAGCTAGATGGCTGAGGTGCCCCATCTGCTTTATTTTTTTTATTTTTTCATTTTAAAGTTTAATAAAACCCCATGTGGTTACAATTGAAAAAATATTCCATTAATGTTCCCAAAATGATTCATATCTAAACCAAAATGTATATTAACCTCCCACCCCCCATTGCTAGTGAACAATAAGGTATAATTTTCCATTGAATCAGTGAAAATCATTAAATAACTTATTACATCATCAGCCCAAACCATGTACTTTTATTTATTTTTCTAATGACTAACAAATTAAGTTTACCTATCAATGTCTTTATATGCATCAGGGAAGAAAGGGTGGGGCATGTGAATGAGGAATCTAAACAGAGATTCTTTCGTATTTTTATGTATTTTAAATAGAAGTAGGTGTTTCTGTCTGGAAACCACATGTATTTTTTTAACAATCTGTATGTAAAAAAAAAAAAAAATTGGTATGGATTGCTACAGTGTGGCTCCTTTGGAGTTCTGGTGAGGTGATCTAGATATGAAGAAATATCCAGATGAAAAATCTTTTCCTCCAGGCACATGTTCCATTATTTTGATCTGAACAGCACCAGTTTCACAAAGTCCTGGATGTACTTCTTGGGCAGCAGCAGTGGAGTGGAATTACCATCAAAGGGCTTAGCAGTGTCAGTCAGGGTGATGGTATTTGGTGAAAGGCTCGTGGGCAACTTAATGGCACCAGTGCTCTGCATGAAGAGATACCAAAGCTTTGTAACAGCGGATAGGATCAGACCTTCAGCCCCAGAAACTCAAGGGCTGAGTGCAGGAGGTATTCCCTGTGTCTGCTGCACTACCAGTGTTTAATGCACACAGCAGGGCAGGTTTAATTTCATCCAGTCTAGACAGCGATCAGTTTGCTACAGAAACAGTATTCCTAGGACAAAATGTCACTCCCAGCTGCAGGAAAAATGAGGCAGCCACCTTTGAAGTCATCCTTAAGCCTGCCCCATAAACAGTTTGTCTGGAGACACAATACGTCACCAGGTCCATCTTCCACCACCCCGGGAGTTGCGTGTCATCACCTCTGCAGTGTGCCCGAACCCCAACGAGGGCTCCTCAGGCTGTGTGTGCCATGTTGAGATGTGTGGTGCTGCTGCCAAAACATGAGACCAGCTGGTTTATTCATTTTACACAGTGCAAAAATGTTATTAAACTGCACTGTACAGATAAGTACTAGAAAAATTGCTAGGTTATTTTTTTTCGTATAAAATTAGCCAATTTGCTGGTGTATGTTAATTGTAAAGAATGCAAAGCATCCCATTCAAGTGATTAACCTCTTAGTTAGTAAAAGCAACAATTGCATGTGTATAAATAATATAATAAAAGGAACATTCATATCAAAGTAATATAGCCCATACTATCCTGTTTCTCTCCTTAATTAGTAAATAATTCATCAAATTCTGCAATGAATTGTGCTCCCACCCACATTTCTTCATCCAATTATTGTGAAATAGGAAAGCAGGAGTCTTCCTTCTTTGAAAAGGATGTGATAATGAAATTGTTCAATAGCTCTTCTCAGCCCTCTGCTAACCTAAATTAGTATTTCCTTGGGCATACTATTTCTTTTGTTCATTTCTTCCCTGATTCATTACCTTTTTCTTAATGGAAACTATCTTCTATGTTAAATGTCACTTTACACTGGCATGCTTTAAAAGAAGGATGTTCATCATGGTTTGTTTTCAGGAGACACAAATGAAATTAATTCTACAGTACAGATGACTGGCAGTGCTTGGTTGCCAAAGTGATCCTTCATGCTTTAGGTTGTATCGCACAAAGAAAATGAGAAGAATGCTATAAAATACTAGATACAAAAGAAGATGCATAAGCAAGTGCTCTTTAAGATCCCAAAGCCAGAATTCAGACTGTCCTTGACTCAATATCATGTTTAAATAGGATTCTTTGTTCAGTGATCAAATTTTGTTTCTTCTGTGGGATCTTTGCAGGACTCAGTGCTTGAAACAATGCACAAGTGTCCAGTGTTTTGGCTATTTGATGTGTGGCCACGTGTTTTATGTACCTCGCAACGTTCAAATCCTGCTCAGAAGACAGAATTCCTCATCTCCTTGTGGACATGCTTATAGTACTCCCCACTGCAGTACTGGTTGGCTTGACACGGTAAGGAACTTATTTTCACTACACTGATATAAAATAGGGAAAGATGGTTGCCTGTGTTTTATGAATGATGAAGAGAGGCACACAGAAACAAAGGTCTGAAGTACTCAGGTATTCACTGCATCAGTTCAAAGGACTGCTGTTAGAGTCCTCAACAGCTTTGAGTGCTCTGGTATTCCCAATGGGACAGGAAAACGAAGGTCACATGAGAACAACCATCACTGAGCCAGGCTGCCAATGTCTTGCTGGGAGTTCACCGTGAACGTGGGAAGAAAGAGCTCCTAAGAGCTTGGACTGGATCTTTACCCAGCCCCAACTCATCTATGCCAGCAATTTGGAAGCTTCAAGAAAATCATAGGCTCATAGAATCATAGAATGCCACAGGTTGGAAGATACCTCCAAAAGTCATCTCTAGTCCAGCCCCAAATCCTGGCTGATCATTGGCTGGACCATGCCTAGTGGGGACCAGATCTTGAGACATGAAGCTGATGAAATCTAACACTTCAGAAGCTTGACACTTCAACGTGTTTTGAAGGGTTTGCACAGTAAACCACCTCCCACTGAATAGGTCCCACCCTGCTAAAGATAAGGTCCCTGTTTTGAAGCATAAGGGCTTCAAAGCTCTTGAAGATAAGATGAATAGAGTTTAAAATTTGGGAAGAACAATGCCCTCAATTGTTTTTCAAATGTAATTTAGAAAATAATGGAAAAAATTTGGCAAAGATTTTTAAAACCAATCATTTTGGGTAGACATCTGGTATAGAGAACTTCAGCAAAAATGTCTGGGTATGGCAAGTTAATAAGCAGGCACTTGTTTTTTTAACAGAACTATATAACATGTGAGGCCATCAGCTTTACTTATTATAAGGTCATTATGGAAACTATATTTAGGCAGCTATATTGCTATTTGCTTTATTTTTCCATGTGGGGAGGTAAATTTCACTATAGAAATAAAAGAATGTAAAAATGTTAGCTAGTGTGTGTTACTGTTGTTGCTTTTTTACCTTTATGGGTAAGCACTCTAATACTTAATGCACTGTAAGTAATACTTAGTGCATTGTAAAACAGATTTCCTTTTTTTTCCAGAATCTATTTCAATTTACCTAGAAGTGATATACTCAGTAGTGAATATTGATACGCAGATATGTTCTTGATGATTCTGAGTTCACTGTGTTGCATGAATTGAACTCAATAGCTTCCCCCCACCCAAGAATTAGAAGAGACAGGTTTCCTCTTCACTCTCTCCAATGTGTCAGCTTTATTTTTCCTTGTTTTAAAAAGAAATCTCTTAGTGTTATGATAGCAAAGAAAAATCTGAAAATATGACCCCCAAGTGTCAGTGGTGTCCACCTGAAAAAATAGCTGTATACTCTGAAATTCCACACTCAGGCCATTGAGTTCAAAGGCTGCTAAATCAGGTGCCAGTTGTGTGTGTTTTTAAATGAAGTTTTTATTACTTCTTTAAAGCAAAGGTCTCCTCTTACAAAGATCCATGCTATCCACTTTGATTGACTATTCTTTTGGATAATCTTTTATCATATCACAAAGGTGCTGAAGTGAGGAATTAGAGTCAGATGTCCATGGCTGATGCAAGAGTCCAGAAGCAGACACTCAGAGAAGGACACACATGACACGTGTTCTAATGACACAAGATGTGGTGGAGGGCACAGGATTTTATCCTGTTTGTTTTTTCTTTTTAATGTAGGCTTCAGACAAAGATCATTTTCATCACAAGGCACAGTCTGCTGGGACAAGCAGTTTTCATGGTTCTGTTTATTTCTTGTAAGCAGAAATCAGGTTTGGAGCGAAGGTGTAGTCCTCTGAACCATCAACTCTTTGACAAAATTAGTTATCCCCATTTCTCCCCAGTGAAATGGCACCATCAAATTAAAATTAAAGCACAGATAAAATGGCAGCTTTTAAAAAAACAAATGAGATAGCAGAAGACTTGCTACCTTGCCTTACAAGGTTGGTAGGACAGAATATTAAAGATTATTTTTTAATGAACGTATGACTCCTCTCCCCAAATAGTTGGATCTAAAGCCTGATAAATCAAAGTATTACTCACCAGACAATGCAAAGCATTAGTCGAAGGAATTTAAAGATGTGATAATTAGTCAAAAGAGCGAGTCCATACAGTCTTGTAAACATTACAGGGGAAACCTATTAAAACCAGTGAACAGATATTAATTGAAAACGTTGTGTAAGAGCTACAGAGTTCACACAAAGTGCATCTCACTTGATATGAAAGCCTCTGTATATGCAAATTCGGGAGTTAGCAGATTAGCTTGTGCTCTGTTTTGATGCCTAGCTGTGAATAACTGAGAAACATCCTCACACGTTGGCAGAATATCTACTAGCAAAGCTGTTACATGCTTCATGAGTATGAAGTGTAAGATAACAGGTGAGGGGCTGCTGGGCTTCAGCAGCAGCACAGAGACACTCCACTAAACACCACCAAGAGAATCTCTTCTGAGATAGATTCCCATTCATCTGTCTTCCTCCTCTGTCAAGACGCTGAGGTCTTGTGCCAGAATTTGGCTCCTTTCTAGAGTTAGGTTCACACACTCACAGATTTCTTTCCTATGGGAGTCAGAGCACTGGAGATCCTACGGGCTCAGCTGGGGTGAGCATCTGGCTGGGGGAGCTCAGGAGCACTCCTGGGTGCTCCTCAGATTAGATGTAGGTGGCTAGCAAGGAAAAGCATCTGCTTAACCACACTCATTTCACAAATGATGTCTCTAGGGAGCTGAAGGTAATCCCTCAGGCGTCTTCTTTCCCCCATTCACAAAGCATCTGCTCTGCCTTGCTTTCGTTTTGAATGACAGATTCAGAACAGCCTCTGCCAGTTAAGGGAGAGGAATAAAGAAATAGTCAATCCCAGTCATTAATCCTAAATCCACCTCAGGTCCACCCTGTGGCCCTGTGCCATCCTTATGTCCCCTTGACTCTGCTTTGTCACCCCTAAACAGCAGGTACTACCCTTGTATGTCCTTAAAGAAACTCCCAGAGGGTTGCCAGACAGCAGCCAGCTACGAGAGAGACAAGAACTAGCAGTACACAGGGAGATGTCTGGGTGCCTTTCAGGAGCATAAGTTCACTGAATTTATTTCCTAATAGTCCCTTGTTGCCCTGCAGTAACTTGTTAGTGTGTCTGAGTCCAAAGACCTGGATTCACCCACACTGCGATGCTCATGTCACCAGCTTGGCATCTGTGGGGTCTCCATGGACCAACCTAGGGTAGAGAGACGAGCCCCAGACAGCCATTCACATCTCTGTGGACTTGAAATGGCTCCTGGAGGAGCCACTCTTTGCCTCTTATTTCTTGGCTGTTGGAAGCCCAAGATGCCTGCACTCCTAGATTTGTGGCCTCATAATAGCTAGGCTTAATTACAATTCCTCCTCCTCTCCATTCAGCCCAGGTCTCCAGTGGCAGCAATGCTCTCCCAGCTCAGGAACAGCCAAATATTCGTTTCCCTATCTTTTTATAGCAGCAATCACAGTCCTAATTCATAGGGTGGGGTTTTTTTAAATCTCCCATGCTTCTTCCAAAGGCAGAGGCTCCTGCTCCCCGGGGTGCCCTCCTGGCTGCACCCCTGCAGCACACAGTTTGTTGGTGGCTGGAAACACTCCGATGGCTCCGGCTGTGGCAAGCGGCCACGCTGCCATCGTCAGTCTGCAGGCGCACGCGCCTTTCTGGAAGCGCTTTGGAAGCTCCTTGCTCATCAGACTAAACCAAGTGGGTGAAGAGGGAGGGAGATGTTGCAGCTTTTCCATTCTGGTGACTTCAGTATTAAATTGCATTGCCTCTATTTTCCCCAGTGCTGAGAGACGTGTCCCAGGTCTCTAGATAAATCAGGTTGTTGAATGGCAATTAAAGTCCCAGCTTTACTGCTGGTGCAGTGTCAGATTTCCCCATCTTTACTGGCTGGCCAGTGAGTAAGGATGTTTCTCATGAGCCAGGAGAATCAGAGAGGCTGGGTCTCGGCTGCGCTCCTCACAGATCCTGGCCTGGATTGGAAAAAAAGTCATCTCTGGTGTAAATTATAGCAATCCCAAATCAGACTGCAGCTGCTCAAATACCAGGTTCCTGTAGAGTCATGACCAGCCAAAGTCCAGGTCATCTACCCATGTATGTTCTTAACTCCTAAACCTGAGGGAAGGTCTGCCTAGGCTGTTATATCGGACTTCTTCCATCCATGGATATGTCCTGTAAGGGGGTAGGTAGGGAGACACTCCATTTTGATGATGCCATATAGTAAGAAAGTTCTTCCATTGCCTAAGAGGAAGGCCATAGTGTTTCAAATTCAGGACCAACTGGAGATAAGCTCTATGGCTTGCACAGCCTTTTGTACTATGCATGGCTTCAGTGCAATCCCTCCGTGGTTTGAAGGAAGCTCATGTCTAAGCTAGAGAAGAGGCTACAGAAGCAGTGCTCTGCAGGTCCAGATTGCTGCCTTATCATCAGCCTTAAACTAGGTCTTGCCCTTCACAGGGAGCTAGCTGCTAACAGTATATTGTAAACCCACAAACATTGTTATGTGACATCTCCTTCTTCCTCCAAGGATTCTCTTTTGGAAACATGTCTTCATCAGCCTGCTTTGAATATCCCCCCTTTGCTCCCCACCAGACACGCTGCAGACACAAGTATTTGACCAAGCATTTGATACATTTCTTTCAAATTTCCAAAGTCCAGAACAGGGACTACTTAAGCAGCTGAATCCAAGGAGTGTTGAGAGCACAACTTAGTTATCCTGGAACTCATTTCAAACTCTGGAGTTGTATTGCACTGGGTTACCTCAGATCCAGAGCTGGTTTGACGATCACCATCCTCCTTACTCTGTTCATCCATCAGAAAATAGAAGGTGTTACAGTTCAGTACAGTCATAAACACGTCATTACCAATGGAAAATTGTGTTGGCAGTTTCTTTTATACCCAGCCAAATTTAGACAAATGGAAAGGTCAGCTATGCAGGTGCTGGTTTTACATACGTGCATTAATTACAACACAGTTGCCTTTTGCTATTTATCTGCTAAATATGTATGAATTTCAGTGAGAAGAAAGAGGAACCATAGAAAGACAAACAGAAAAGGAAAGCCAGAGCAAACTGTGAATGCGACCGGGCCTCCCTTTCTGGACTACACATTGGAAAATATTCAAAAGTAGCTGATTTCTGGGAATGGGACAAGTAAAGAGAAACATATCCCATGTCACCTCCATATTTTTCTGTAAAACTGTCAAAGAAGAGCAGGTCCAAGAATTATTTAGTGGGCTCAGATTCTTGGAGAACCCCTGCGCTGGGGTTTCTCCCGTGTAAGGTCTGTGGGTTCAAGCACTCTGGTATATTAGCTTCTACCTAACTATACAGCAGCCATGGGGTTGAGCCAAACTCCAGTTTCAATTAGCCCAACAGTTTTTTTCATTAAGCACTATAATTCCCACCTCAACTTATTGGGGTTACTTGTCCTCAGCTAAGACTAGAAACTCAAAGGAAAAGAACCCTGAACTCTGTCATCGGGAAATTCAGAACATGAATTTGGATTCCTGTTTGGATTGGACACTTGAATATGACAATGTTGAAAATCAGACAAGATGAAGGAAGTGGTGGTTAATGGACTGAATACAGCTTTCTCTATTACAGCCTGCACACTACTCTTCTCACAGCTACATTGTGACTGTGGATAACTACAATCTGACTACACAGTGCCCTGGTACACTAAACAACAGGACTTCCACTGTAAGAGATACACCACAAAGGTTGTCAAAAGCTGTCTGTTCTCTTCACAGGAGAAGAAAGATGAATGCTGTGAAAGAATCACAGAAAAGGCCACAACTTTCCCAGGCAACACAAGGTAAATGAGCATATGCACCACAACCAGACTCACTGAGCCTGAGCTTCTGAAACCTGCCAGCTATGCCAACTTACTTCTTCAGCTTCATATAGTACCTGATGGTCTTGAGTTGTGGGAGTTGCCATTGCATCCACCTAGCTAAGCTCCTTTGGTCACAGGAGCCTTGTCCAAGTAGGGATAGCTTTCTGCTATGCAACTTACTTCCCAAAACTCCTGAGCCAGGGACCACCAGGACTGTAAAAAACCCCACAGTACTGCTTAAGAGAAAAGGGTTGTCTTTTATAATAATACCATAAAATTTTACATCCTCAGATGATTAATGCAAAGAGAGCTCTCCATAATTTATAAAATATATTTCATTATATACATATGAAAAATATAATACATAGAATAAGATGTGTAGCTAGGAGGGCACCAGAAGGTTTAGTGTAATGAAGTTGACTGCCTTCTCTTAACTTCTAGTCCAGAATATGTGTGGACACAATAACACAGATATTCTTGCCTCCTCTGCACCTCCCCTTCCTGGTCTTTCAGTGTGGATTTCCCAAGCATTTTGCTTCACTCTCTGCTTTGGTAGTTCTTTCATAGGAAGGCTCAACCATTTGCTATTTCTTGGATACTGGTATTGCTTTGTAGGGAACATGGAAGAAAAATGGCAATGAGCCAGAGGGTCTTTGGCAGGTAGATGTTGTGATGCATGGGGGTGAGCCTTTACTCCGTGCAAGGTGGAGTGTCATATTAATGCTTTCTAATTAAGATATTAATTATTATTAATTATCACATTAATGCTTAATGTGCTCTACATGGGTGTAGTAGCTTTATTTCCTTGCTGAGCCCCACAAGAGCTGCACTGATAAAAGGCTACAAGGAGGTGCTTAGTCAATGAGATACAATTTAGAGTTTCTTGATGGTGTGATTCCTGCTGTCCCAAGAATAATACTCACTGTGTGTACATAAGCAATAACATGATGTCTCTAACCTGTTCTCTGTAGGTTGCAATTACCTGTATGCTCTGCATCTTGCTAGTCTTCTTTTAGTTAGTGCATTTACTGTGCTTGAAAGGGATGGGCTGAATCCTGATCAAATACCCCTTTCTGTATGATCAAAAGCAGGTGGAGGAGCTTGCAGGAGAGGTAAGTAAGAGTTTCTTGGTGTAGCTGATTACTAATTCAATGCAAAGTTAAGTAACCATACATGAAACTACTGACTAGCTGCCTGACTTAATAACAAGGAAGGATTTGGATGTTACGTGTCTCTTTTACCTGCTGCTAACACACCAACGGGAGTCAGAAGCAGGTAGCAGCTCTGTGATGCTGGTGTGTCTTTAT
Organism: Megaceryle torquata; assembly: GCA_024611175.1. NCBI lineage: Eukaryota > Metazoa > Chordata > Aves > Coraciiformes > Cerylidae > Megaceryle > Megaceryle torquata. The sequence goes on along the minus strand of JANIJG010009210.1, from coordinate 2,110 downwards.
ACACTGTTCACATTCCACTGCAACATGTCACATCTGATATAGCATAATGCAACATGACTAATTTAATCAGATGTAAAGTGCACTACAGCAACACACTGAGTCTGGAAATTTAAACAAACAAACAAAAAACCAAAAAAACCCCAGAATTTGGGAGGGAAAAGAAAGCTTTTGCCAATCCATGGTTGGATTATTTTTTCTCAGCTGGAGGGCTTCGCTTTCTGAGCTTGGGCTTTTCTGTTCTGACCTCCCAGCCAAGGGCATGTGTCGGGAGGCTTGTATTTCCCAAAGGCAGTGACACAGTCTATTAGGTCATATGAGCTGGATCATCAAGCCTTCGCCCACCTCAGCTTCTGGGCCACCATTCCTTGCCCACCCCCACCTCCCCCAGCAGTAACTCACGATACGATGCCCTTGCCTTTGACAGACTGGGAGGGAAAGAAGCATTTTATTGCTGAACACGTACACAGCAGAGCCCAGAAACTCAGCTAGCTTACCGTGGTCTGGTGCTAGTCATTTAGTTAAGTCTGCATTTAATTAGCTACTTGTGAAATATGACAAGGAGAAAACACAATATTCACCAGCACAGTTGCATTTCTAACCCAGGGTTTAGCAGTGCTCTGGTTTAAGTTGATGATTACGAGCATAAACATCAAAACAGCCCATGTCTGCAAGAAGGTCATCAAGTTTTCAGTACTTTTGGAAAGCATACCTGTATGCATACACCTTGGACTGTCTGTCAGTCTGTGTGTCTGTGGACAGTCAGGCAGCTGCTTGCAGACATTAGCAGGTTTGCTCTTTCAAACACAAGCTGACATTTTATTTAAAAAAATGAGAGTAGCTTCTCTTTGGCTTAGTCCTGTCTTTCAGAGCTCTTTGTATAGTACGTAGGACACGGAAGGCAGTGCAAAAAAAGAAAACATTGGCCTCCTCTTCATTGTTAGACTGGAGGGTTTTTTTCCTTATGTGTTGTGGTCCTTAAAGAGTTGTGAAAGGGTCTCAGAGGAATTCAGAAGGTGCTAGAAGAAATTTAAGAAATGCTTAAGCTAGTGAAAAGCTACAAGCTAGTTGAACCTAAGGGGGGAGAGGTGTACAAGGGTCAGACAGTCCAGAAGACTGTATTTTCACATGATCTGGGAAATAGTGCTATTAGGAAGAGAGGAAAAAGTACCTACTCCAGCTACTCCAGCAAATACTTGAACAGAGCAAAACTGAAAGAAAACTTCAGAAAATAGCATTATAGAATATGCCTATATAGTATAAAGAAGTAAAAATTATTCTGCCCTTCTTTTGTTCCTGTGCTGAGCATTTCTCAGCCGAGGGAGAGAATTGTCTTTCTCCTTTGCCTCTTTGAGAGCCAAACTTTGCCCTGCTGCACTCCTTTAAGACTCAAACTTCACACAGAGCTTCTGTAGGCTCTCTACTCATTTCATTAGGCCTGGAAAGGCTGTGCTGATTACAAACAAGAAGATGCTGTGTTAGCTCCTCCTCCTGTGGTGCATTTAGTTCTTATAGTCCTAATTCCCCCTCCTTCCTCATGTTAGGGGAGTTGCTTTTCTGTTCTTGCCTGGGAACAAGGAAATGAGGTTCTTTCCCAAAGATGCAGTGCTAAGCTATAAGGTGAGTTCTTGGTATGGCTGGGCTGGGGGGGAAGGTTCTTGGTGTTGTCTTACAACTGTTGTTTCCACTTTATCCTGTAATGTATGAGGTGAATCTGATTCTTATAGTTCTTAGAATTTGTTTTCCCCTTTACTGTGAGACTGGTAGCTTCCTGATTAGTCACCTGTTCATTAAACTTTACTTTTAGCTTTAGGTGAACACTAATGAAATGGTCCCTCAGAACAACCTGAGAGCTTCCTAATCCTCTGGGGAAGAGGCTGTTACAGCAGACAGCCATCACCAGCATCATGCTAGACCACAGCAAGCTAGATCTCAGAGAAGAAGGTCTAGACAGCCAACTTCAGACTTGCAAGGAAGAGATGAAGCCAGGGCCTTGCAAGGTGATCAGCAAGAAGGGGGTACTAGTATTGGGTCAAGCAGAGGGTGAGTTTAACTTGATTTCACTTGCAGGTGGGTGGTGTTGAAACTCCATTCCTTACATGGGCAGGCAGAT
>JANIJG010009208.1:23105-47499 GCA_024611175.1 Megaceryle torquata | reverse complement strand
GGGGAGAGAGGAGGAGAGAAGGGTGAGGAGAGGAAAAAGAAAGGAAAAGAAGAAAGAAAGAAGGAAGAAAGGAAGGAAGGAAGGAAGGAAGGAAGGAAGGAAGGAAGGAAGGAAGGAAGGAAGGAAGAAAAGAAAGAAAATGAAAGAAAGAAAGAAAAGATGAGTATTTTCAAAAGTACTTGTGTTATTTTTAGTGAGGGTTGTAGTTCCTGAGTCATTTAAACACTCCTGAAAATCTTTACCTACACAGAAATTATTTTTCACACTCTGATATACTTTTTCCATGTATAAATGAGGGTTGTTGCCCTTATAATGATGCTTCAGCAGAAAGAGAAATAAGGGCCTTGAATAAAAAGTGAGTGAAGAAGAATGGCCTCTGCAAAAGAATAAAAATGTGTAAGATTACCTAAACAACAGTGAGACTTTTGACTGGTGATATGTTCTTTACTAGCAATTACCTCAACTGAAGATTTTATTATTATTATTATTACTGTTTGGCACATGTTTTTATTGCAAAGGAACTAGAGTGCATTCCTGGAGGTCACTGGCAGTGAGCTCAGAAGTAGCAAATGTAGCATTTACAAAACATTTTAAATCATAAAAGGTACCAGAGGGCTTGGGCATATCAAGTGTATTTTCTGCTTCTTCTCAAAATTACTCAGTTATTGAAGGTTCCTGTTCTTCTTCAGCAGCAGAAAACTATTCTAGTTTTACTCCTGCTGACTGCAAGCAAACTCAGCTCTGGTGCTTTCAGACAGTCCTTTCTTATTGCTACTAGTCTTGCTGCTAGTTTAGAAAAGACTCACTTCATTCCTACGAGATGGACTCTGTAAGAAACTTGCATTCACCAGTTCTCTACAACCTTTAGAAGTGACTCTGAGTCACTTTATTTAAAAGCTAAATAAATTAATATAGAACTTCATAACTCAGATGTGATTCTGGCCCACAGAATCCTTGAAAGAATAGGAAAATGCTGGCAATAAAATTTAGATGAGATAAACTTTTTTTTTTTTTTTTTTTTTAAGGTCATTATCAGTTTATATCCAGAGCAGAGATTTTGACAACACTGTCAAAAATAGATAATTCACTGATGAAGTCAAAGGAACACTTTAAAACTGAAACCATAAATAGTGATTGAATCATGCATGCATGAAGTAATAAAGATATTTTCAGTTTGGAAGTGTGATCAAGTCAAATGGAGTTTAAAAAAATACTGCTCCTGTACAGCAAGAAGAATGGACCAACTGAGCATTGTAGTTCCTATTTCTTACACTCTGTATGCATGGAGTCTTTTTTTCCCCTCTCAAAAAAACATGGGAAATCTAACTAGCATCACAAGCTGTTCTTACAAATATACATGGAATTTGTCTGCTAGGGACCTAATCTTAAGTGGGGGTTATTTTGGCATGATTTTTTCAGCAATTTTTCTTCCATTGTAAGTGGAACTTACACAGGCATACACCATAGGAGTTAGCACAGCTCCACCATATTTTGTTTTCTCTTTCTTTTCTTCTTCTCTACTGAGCACATAATTGATATCCTAGGAAAAATTGCCCATTGAGGACCAGCTGGAGGTCATTCATGACCATTAGAAGAGTGCTAATATAGGCATATATAATATGATTGACCAGTGTGATCAATCTAAAAGTAGGGAAAAATGTTTCCATGTATTTGGATAAAACTCTGACCCTCCTGAACTCCATGTCAAAATTCCCACAGAGTTAAGTGGAAATCAAGACAGTCACAAAGCACTCAATAGCAAAGATTAAACTGCTGTGAAAATTATTTTAGGTCTAAGAACACTAGCCACAAGAAATAACAAGGGTAGGAGAATCAAAATTCATAAGTAGGGATGAGGCCATGAAAATAGCAGTATGTAGCTCCAAAGCTGCTCAGGAGATGGTGCCTTGCTATTTCTTTGTGGTCAACAAATCACTGAAACTTGGTAACAAAGGCAGCAGTTTCTCCACCTCCAGTGGTTGCTCCATATAGAAGAGTGTTATGGCTACAGCTGTATGCTGGCTTAAAAGGTGGAAGTAGATCTAAAATCCTTGCTGACTGAAGGGAGATAAACTCTATTCCTACATAATTCTTACCTTTCATTCTGTTTTTACACGTCAAGAGGCACAGGGGATTTCTTCATACACATATACAGTGCTGGTATTTTGCAATGGTCAGGTTTGTTATCACAACGTAGAAAAACAGTGTTTCTAGCACAAGTATAATTTAACACTCAGACTGTGCACAGAATTCTTCTTCCAAAGAAGAATTCAATGGTCACAATTCTTTTTCCAAAAGACAGTATGTGTCTTTCACTGCACAGGGTATATCTGTCCAGTGCACTTGGATGAGTTAAAGATTGTTTAGTGAAAGTGCCTGGGTTCTTGCCTCATGTGATAAGTTGAGTGAGATGCAGAGAATAGTGAAGATGGGAGAAAGATAAATACTCAGAAGGTTAAGGAAGATAAATGTAAGCTTGGGAAACTGGTTTCTGTCTCTACCTCTGCCACAAAGTTGGTATATGAGGAAGGACAAATTACTTAAGCAGAAATCTTCAGAATTGGACATTGAAAGTGCATTTTCTAGGGATCCAACTTGTGATACTGTAGCCTTTTTAAATAATAGCTGAGTAATCACAGCTGCAGGCAGTGTTGCTTGGAGATGTGCTTTGAATATACAAATAGCTATGAAGATTTTTCTGTAGCTTAAAGCAATACCCAAGTATTCCAAACCTACTACTTCAAAGTTAGTAGTAACTAGAATCTTATTGTTTGCTCACTAGCTGTAAAAATGAGAATAATAAGATCTTTAACCATCTCCTTTTTGTATCAAAATCTGTGTCCACAAGAAGAGAGATGATACTGTATTCACAGTGTGATTAGACTATCTGACAGATCTGATGAGTAATGATGATTAAAGAGTTAAAAAAGATTGTGTAAGGACATCAGGGAACCTTTTAGAAATCATCTTTTATTGAAGTGTCCAAAAAATGTTTGCTAAGGCAGTAACATAATTTACATTTCTCAGCTTCTGAATAAATTGGTTCAGAAACGTTCTATATTCTTTTCAGTTTTACAGTTCTCGGTAACATACTAGCTCGAATAGTAAAAGTTCTTCTGTCCAGTAACTGTGTCTTAATAATGACTTAGTTTGCAAAAGCTATGAATCATCTATTACTCAGGTTCACAGAATCACTGAATGTGGGTGGTGGTAAGCAATCACCATAGATTATCTGGTCCAATCCTCATCTCAAACCAGGCTCAGACAGCACAGGTTGCATAGAACCAATGAGGTTTCAAGTACCTCCAAGCATGGAGATTCAATAACCCCTATATAAAACATTCATAATAAACATATAAACATATAAAACTATTCAAAAACCCCTATATATAAACTCATGTTACTCTGGCAAAGGACACATCATCAACATACTTGTTAAAGGACTAGAGTTTTATGCAAAAATGTGTTTTAAAACATGGTTTCTATTATAATAATTTCCTTCTCAGTATCAGTCCTCATTGATGGCTTGACCTTGCAAGACATGAGAAAGACTTTTGACATGGAGCTAAGAAAATTCATGACTGAGGCTTCTCAAACTCAATGCCAAATGTGAAACATTGATTCAATTTGTGAAGCAAAAATGCAGGTTGTAATGGTTCTTGACACCAGGTGTAACTGCATGGTTGCAGCACCACACAGCATTTTTATGTAGGTAAAACACATTGTGACAGAAGGATATAACATAGATAATATTAAGTAGATAAGAGCTCTGACATGTACAGCTTTTATCTTTTGAGAGATCCCCCATACAGGATGTTTTAGATGGACTAATTTAAACAGAAAGGAAGACAAATGGTTATTTTTCTCTAGTGTGAAGATTCCCAGTTTATTTCTTCAGCTCTCTTAGCAGAAGGATAAGGATCTTGAAAAAGAATGGCTGACAGATCTCTCTTTCAGGTCTCTGCCATCTAATGAGGAAACCAGGAGCTACTTCATGCAACTCAGATGGTCATTTGCACAACTCAAAATGCAAATGATAAGTTGAATCCCCTAGTGAATGTCCATGGTACATTGTCTATGCCTGCACAGACAAAATATCCATTGCAAAATTTGTGTTGAGTTTATTCTGTCCAACTGGTCAAAAAAACATGTTAGCAGACACTTTCTGTCAGAAAACTTATAGTCAGATGCCCTGGTGATGGGTTCAACATGGTAAAAGTCAGATTTTATCCTCCACTTAGAATCATTGCACAAGCACCAGCTAAACCTGCTGCAAAATTTAGATAAAGCAGGCAACCTTACATGGAACCATAAGAAAAGCGAGGCCGGAAGAGACTTCAGAAGATCTCTAGATAAACCTACTGCTCAAAGCAGGGACAGCTCTGAGATCAGTAGATGTTGCTCAGTGTTTTAGCTAGTCATGTATTGAAAACCTCCTAGGAGGGAAACTATCAGTCCCTTATGGATGATTTGTTCCAATGCAAGATCATACAGGTGAAAAATAAAATGTGTTGCTGAATAGCAAATAGGGAAATCCTATATTGTTAACTTTGTGCTGTCTTCAGACCAGGGTGCTATAGCTACATGCTGTCCTTTTCAGAAATAGGTGTGTATAATGCGATTATTGGAGTTGTTAGGATGTCAGGCACTCCAGATAAGATCAACAGAAAGACTTACCTAAAAATTACAAGAAACTCCACTTTCCCTAGAAAACTTATGAAAGGCTAAAGTCCTACAGATATGCATGTGAAATTGTCATCTTATTAGCAGGGATGAGTATCTCAGCAGTCGTCTGATCTTCAGGATTTCCACAGAAGTCCTTTCATGGGCCTTATCTGGGAAGGATGTTATAAGCAAGTATAATGTATCACAGTAACAACGCGCTGAGCATGAAGCACAATAATCTTTCAAATATTTGGTCATTGGTGGTTAAGTTGTTCATCATTCATTGCAAGTAAAACTCCTGTTGCCAACAGGGGAGGATTCAAACCCTCATTTCTCAGCCTTGATTTGAAATTAGATGCACATATTCCAGCTTATGCCTCTATTAATTTGGGCATACTGGGCCCATTTTAAAAAGAGAAATATAGGTTTTGAAGAGCAGGATGTCAAGTCAAGAAGAAATAATGCAATCCTGTCATGTAGGGAGGGAACTGTGTGCAGTTCCAACCACTGCCTCCCATATTGGTTTATACAGAATACTTTCAATATGCTTTAGGCAAAATGCTCAGCATCAGGGAAAAAGGGGAGATTCTAATACTGCTGTGTGTCCATGAAATTCAGAGAAAATGTATGGTTTGCTTAATTTCCTATCCCCTGAGTTTCACATTCCTATTTACATGATGTTCAGCCTCAACAGTGATTATGGCAAGTAGTTCAATAAGCATAAGGATGTACTACTCTCCTGAAACACATGGTATTGACTTTCAGACCAAAAAACCTAATTTTCACCAGTTTTTCTGAAAGTAGCTTGGGGTTTTAGCCAAGGCTTATAAGCTATAATTCTGAAGACAGGCCTAAATAGTAGGTGTCATAGTGAAGAACATTCCCTTAACCAGGAAACTTACAGAATCAGAGAATGGCTGAGGTTGACCTCTGGGGGCCATTTTTGTCCAACCAAGGGATGAAGTAGGGACACAAGAGCAAGTTGCCCAATACCATGTTCAGACAGCTTTTGAAATATCATCAATGATGGAGACTCCACAGACTGTTTGGGCAACCTGTGCCAGTGATCAGTCTTCCTCACAGCAAAAAAGTGATGTTCAGATAGTACGTCCTGTGTTCCAGTTTGTGCCCATTACCTCCGGTCCTGTCACTGGATATCACAGAGAAGAGTCTGCCTCTGTCTTCATCCTGTGCACACTCCCTTCAAATATTTATATACATTGATAAGACTCCTCTGAGACTGTTCTTCTCTGGGCTGAACAGTCCCTGTTCTCCAGGCCCTTTCCTGGATTCTTTCCAGTCTTTCCCTAACTCTTCAGTTCTGAAAAGGCCAGAACTGGACACAGCACTCCAAGTGTATCTCACAAGTACTGAGTAGAGAAGGATCAACTCCCCTGACCTGCTGGCAACAGTCCCTCTAATGTGGCCCAGACAAATTATTTAGGCAAGTGATTCAGGTTCTTCAATAAACAATCCTTGCTGTGTTGTTCTACAAATCTGGGTGATCTTTCATGAGAAGGTTAAGAAGATGATATGGAAGCATATGTTTCTATCATTTCTTATTACCAAATAAGTTATCCAGAAAATTTTTAGAGGAGAACTTGAAGAAAAAAATATAAATTGTACAATAATCTACTCTCCTGTCCTGATTAGGTTTATTTTAGGTATATTTAGTGCAGTTTGTTTCAAAGAGTACATATCAGAGCAACTGGCTTGTTTTTGGTTGAATAATTTTAAGATATCTCTTCAAGTGTAAAGGAAATCTGAAAAAGATTAGTGCAACTAATGTTCCTTGAACTACTTCAGAGACAGATGTTTTAGATCCCAATCCTGACAACTTTTATTCCTGTGTATAACTTGACATTTCTAAGGACTGATCATTACAATGGTTTTTCTGTACAAAAGCTTTCAGCTGGGGATAACTTGGCCCATGCATAAAGCAGTGTCTGATTTAAGTTTCAGTTCCTCTATTTTTAAAGATGCATATAGAGATGTGATTCAGGCCCCTGTTCTATTGTTACTGCAGCTGCCTTTTAGATTTTTTTTTTTTTTTTTTGGTAGAAGAACAGCAATAATTAATTTAAAACTATTTTTCTGTATTTATCTAATGGTTCCAAACCTTTATTCCTCCTGTTTTCCATAAATTGGAGTCTTAAACCCTCCATGAAATAACAAACATGAAAAATGCATCAGCCATGGGATAAGTTAACCTCCTTGCTCCTCGATTTTCCTTGACTTTGGATCTAGGTCATATTCTCAGACTAATACTGAATAAATAAAAAATAAGGAAAAAGTATTTGCATGAGTTGTGAATCTAAATGGTAGTCTGTTGTTATCATTCAGGTTACTGATATTACTTAATTAGATTGTCACAGAGATTGTGGAATTTGTTTGAGAGGACATGGTTTGATTAGGACACTATGAGAGATGGCAGCATAACACTATACTGAAAAAAGTCTTAACATTGCTATTTGTTTGCTTGTTTTCTAGCTTGGCTGAGGTTACAACTATGAGTCTCAATTTCTCTTCTCAAACTTATTTCAGATTTTCTTGGCTGGCAGCTGTTTGCAAGGCACTGCATGGAATGCTGTATCTGTAGCAATGGAATGAGCAGGGTCCTGATGCTGAAGTATAACTGGAAAATAGTATTTCATTGTTTCATTTGGACAAGGTACTTGAGAAAAATATTCTGCAGAAATGCAGCTTCTGCTTGCAGGGTTCTCCCCATTTCCTTTTCCTTAACAAAATAACACTTCAAATCAATTTCCTTATGAAATCATATTGTAGCAACAGATGTGGACCATATTTCTATGCATAGTTTATGGACAATCCAATTCAGACAAAGCAAACATGCTCAGCTTCCTCTCAGTGCTCTGCAGTAGAGCAATTTGCAGGCTCTGGCTTTCCTTAGAGCCCTCTCAGTAGTGATTGCTAAAGTACTGTCAGTTTAAGAACATGCAGAGATTTATGCGCTAGTTCTGAGGCCCTCTGGGACTCAGCTAATTGTACTCATTCCTTGCCTACACAGTCGAATGGATTTATAATCACTGTAACCTGAGAAAACACTAATTTATTGGTGTTGAACATGGGTTGTTTCACATTAAGATAAAGTAACTAAAACTGAAGTCAGTGAGAGACTTTCCTCTAAAGTCCTGATGAGCTGAGGCCGCCTGAATAAATTTATGTATTCCAGATACCTTGAATTATCTTTAAATGCTGTAGATTCTCCTGTGATTTGTTAAAAAACCCATACCACTTCTGTAGAACTCCAGTTATTTAATTTACACTCTATTCAATAGAGATTTTGATGGAAAGGAGGGAGTATTATTTTTGCATTTTACTTAACTGTGCGAATTTTCCATGAGTTTGCATATACACATTACAAAACTTTTTTTTTTTAAATTTGAGCCTGACTCCATTGATCAGGTGACTGTTAGCTGAAAACAGGTAGTTGTTTTCTTAGCACATAACCTCTAAACACATCATTTTCCTCCACACAGAGGCGACTCACAGGTTGTATACAAAAGTTCTGTTCTATTCTTACAGATATTTTTGTTTCTAAACAAAACTGGAACAATATCTCTCCTTTCCTCCAGACTTTTCCTGTGTTAAGAAATGAAAGACACACAATCTCAGCTTGTAGCAGTCCTTTAGCTGACATCAGCAACTAGCACAGGCAAGATGCAGTACATGTATTTTCTTCAATAACTTCTTTATGAGCATTGTAATGTAGAACTTCCTTCATTTTATGGCCAAGTTGCAATTTACAGTGTTCAGAATCTGGATACCAAAGTTAAATACAGGAGCATTTGAATCCTTCATCAGTTAGGTTACATTTTAGAGTGTCTACAGTTTGTAAATGTCCTTTGGGGTGGTAGAACTGTCTGTGCAGCCACTGCTGCTCTGTCAGCTCTGCTGCAGTCCAAAAGTTACATTGCCTTAAAATGTATGCCGAAAGACATTACCATTTCCAGGAAACAAACTGCTTGGATTTTGTATTAATTTTCTTCTCCATTTCCTTGCAGCTCTCTGTTAAAGTATGTGAACGTAACTTTTGGAGGAGACGAGTGTGACCCTGATGAATAACTTAGCACTGAATTTCAGTTTTTAAAAAATAAAATCTAGACATAATTTCTTTTAAATTTAAGTGTTTGAGGCATTCATAATGCATTTCCATAGTCTAAGTGTTACAGGTTCTTCTCAGAAAGTGCATGACAAATTTTGAGTCTGGTCTCACAAAGGCATGTTCTCTAGAACATGTCCTCTGTTTGTTGAAACAAGTATTTTGCCTGTTATGGGGGAAAAAAAAAAAAAAAAAAAATATTCTTGTCCCTAAATCATCAGACCCCCAACATGACCATTGTAAGAAAGTATACTGAAAAGTTTATCACATGATGTGGTGACAAGGGAAATAATGGAGTCTGCCTACCAAGATAAAGCATCTAGTGAGTGGTGAGTGCATGTCTTCCTCTCCTTTTGATAGTTTAATGATAGAAAAACACTGTTTCATTTGAATTTAATGAACAGTCTAGTGAAATTGAACACCTACATCAGGCAAGTTTTGCTAAATGTCAGTGGTGGTGTTGTGTCTTCTTTTCATTTTCTCAGAGAGACTAGTAGGAAAGGTAGGTAGATGGGATGTAGGAAGGTCAGCTCCACATCTCTAAACCTGTACCATCTCTTTCCTATACTTACAAAATATGTGATATTCACATTTGTTTTTTCCTTATGGCTATATTTAAATTGGAAGTCTGGATCTTATTTTGTGTTTAATCACTGACTGCATTGTCAAACAGAGAACGTAGGGAACTCAAACATTTGTAGTGGGAACAATTATGCTGTAGTAGAATTATTAAATTATACAGCTGTTTTAGTTAAAATGAAAATAATGAAGGCCATTTTAATATAGATGATTCCCTTAACTGCTTTTTGAAACAAACCTGGAATAAACTGGCTTTTAGAGGCCAAAATTTTCTTCCTCATAACATCGTGGAAAAAGAAACATTGTACCTTGATATGGAAAGGCATAATAGGAAAAGAGGCTATAAATATGATGTAACAGTTTATATGTTCCTTTTACCCCTTCTCCCCTCTCACCCCCCCATATTCTTTCTGTCTCTTTTTCTCTCTTTCATGCTATGGAAATTACACTTTGTCTGTTGTATCTAAACTTGCCTTACCTAAGTGTAACATAAGTGGGCAGGGGGGACGGACATGATGCAAATGTAGATATCTAGGATCTACAAGGAGGAGGGAAACCTACAAAATGATTCATCCTATCCCAATACAGTGTTTATTTTCTGATGGCATAGATGCCTTTTCTGACTGAATACCTGTCCTTCACCACTTTATATACCCTAGCCACCTAAGCTCTTCTGAAAGAGTCTGTTTGCATGTTCTTAACCTCTGTGGCTTCCAGCACAGAAGGATGAAAGCTGAAGAGAAATTAGGCCAGTGCCTTTCACTCTTGTGCTTTCACAGTATCTCTTTTTCATAGGACCCTGTCCTGATGATTCAGAAGTGTTAAGTTTTTTCATTTATTTGGAGGTGTGAGCAGAAGTGCACATCATTGCCTGCATGCCCTTCTAAGTGTCTTGATGCTGGCTTCCTACCTTTCTGTACTGTACTATTGGCACAGCTTCACTCCTAGCATTAATCCCCAGGTCTGACATCCTGACCCTCTTGCGATGTGACTGAGAGATGTGAGCAAACAAACACTTGACAGGACAGGACAGTCTTGCCTGTCCTGTGAGTCTCACTGACTTTTGGACAAATTAAAACCAGAGTAATCACTTTTTCTATCTACTATGAAGACATGAATTATGAAAATACTCCATTTCCCCATTTCTAAGTCTTTGCTTGAGCTGTTCTTCTAACAGTTCATTAAATTTACAGAATTGTAATTTTTTTATGAAGATGATTTTTTTTATAATCTTGATGTGTAGTTATTGTAGCATATAGTCAGCATGATAAGTACTCTTATGTAGCTGTCTAGCAATTGACTAAACTGACTGCTCTCATTTTTAATTGTTTGAAAGCATCCATAATTGCTAATTCATTAGCTGAATAGAAGTGCCAAAAATCATTTCTGAGTCAGAATCTCTATTTGGACAAAGAAGTCCAAATCTGGTGTTCAACAATTCTTCTGTGTTAAATAAATTTTGAAGATAGATAAAAAATTCTCCACCAGAATGCTGCTGCCTTACAATTTTTAAATTCCAGAAATTTTTTCAACAAAACTAAACTTTGACAGCTGGAATTAATCCATGGCAAAAGCAGCATGTGAACATACATATTTCAGTAGCTGCAATGCAAGTGTGTCTTTATGAACAAAATTTTAGCGCCTTTTTTTTTTTTTTTATTTCCAAAAATGTAATGGGTAGAAGTAGGTAGATCTGCAAAAATAAACTTTCTTGAATTGGAGTGCTTACAGTTTTATAGACCTTTTTATGTATCATGAATTCAGCATATACTAGCTAATATGTGTGCATTGACTGACATTGTAATACAACTTAAAATGGTTTAAATTCTTACATGACTATCAGTGTAAAACCTCGTGGCAACAGAAGGCTGATTTTGTAACATTCATTGCATTCAAATTATTTAACTTGCTCAGCAAGGTTAAGTTTTGGTGTGCACTGGACACTTATAGACTTGAGACTAAGGCCTATTTGCAGCCCTTTCCAGGTTATTTATATAAGCACTTATTATGTTTTCATTATCTGAAAGCATTTTAGTATTTGTTGTTGTAAATATTTTTTCCTGAAAGAAAGACTGGTAAGTAATTATATGCAAAAGCTTATATTTATATGGTTTCAAGACTTTTTTCAGAGCAAATCACCCAAATCAACCGTATAAAGATGGAAGATTGTAGAAATAATACTAGTTTTACCTGACTGCATGTATATAATACTTTTATTTTGTTTAATTAGGGCATGCAAATCAGGTAGCCTGATGCCAAAATCTTAGGTTTCTGTTTATATTCCTTTAAGTCTGCAGCCTTGATAATGTCATGTGGGGGTGTATTTGAAAAAACTACATGTACTGCAAATTAATTTAATGGTTTTACAAGGTCAGAGTGATCCAATTAGGTACATGGTCATGTTTGTAATCACATTTTTATATCTCAGATAATATGAGGCACAGGTGAAAAAAAGGTCAGAGTCTAATATACTCTTAGACCACTTGAAAAAGTGGTCCTCTCTAAACTCTGCTGCCTTAGGTCTTATTCTGTTTTTATTTTAGGAATATTCGTTGTAATGTACTGAAAAAGCCTTCAGAATTTTTTCCTCTGTTGTGAATAGCTAGATGTGGAAATGATCTGAGTTTAGACTGAAGAGCGTCATTTTTTCTTTAACTTATAATCTCATATCTGTGTAAATGGATTTTATCACAGTTTCTAGATGTCACTTATGTATATAGTGGCAAATCACTGCTGCAGCAAGGTGGGAGTATGAAATCATCCTTTACACATATGCAAAGGAAAAAATTTTAAGGTACCTAGTGAGATCTGGAATGTACATTTCTGATGAACCATGCATATTGCTTCTTTGAATACAAGTAAAACTACCTAACACACATGAAAGTCCAGATTTCTTACAATACTTCCTGCTCTGTTTAAAGTGTGTCCCTTGTACATTTTGAATATAAAAACTTAACTATGAAAGAAAATCTTCAAAAGAAATATGTCATCCTGAAATAGTTTGCTTATGTGTCTGTATGTAGCTGCCCACCCAAATACTACAAATTGTACATCAGTACTTTACTGTTTGTATTCATTTACCATTTCAACAATGACTAATCAGTTGCAGTTTGACTTTATAACACCACATTGTTCATGGATTTTTTCTCTTTGTGCTGTTCAGTGTTTGGTATACATCTGTCACATTCATCTCTATTTAAATTTCTTTAACTGAAAAAATAATCTAAGCTGTTGTTTAGCTGAACATTTAATATAATAAAATATAGTGTAAGACCTTATAGGAGGTCATGTTAAATTTAAATGTAACTTATTTCTCTTATTTCATGATCAGTCGCTCACTGGCACTAGGATGCATGTGCAAACAGCTTATCAAGGACACATGGAAGGACAAAAGATGATGCCTAGTCAGGCCTCACTGTTCCTTTCCATTGGCAACAAAAAACTGGAAAGTCTTTTACATCATTTAGGAGGTGGCAGTGACAGTTATCAAAGGGTCATGATTGGCAATGCAAAGTTGAGCTGGAGGTCAGTCCTGAGTGGTGTAACCCAGGGTTCAGCACTGGCATCAAAACTACTTACTGTCTTAATATAAGTGCGTCAAAGAAGAGCAAGGAAGCTGCTGAAAGGTCTAGAGAACAAGTCTTACAAGCAGCAGCTGAAGGAATTGGGATTGTTTAGCCTGGAGAAAAGGAGGTTTAGGGGAGATCTTATCACTCTCCGCAACTACATGAAAGAAGGTCATAGTGAGGTGGGGGTCGGTGTGTATTCCCAAGTAACAAGTGATGACAAGAATAAATGGCCTCAAGTTGCACCAGGGGAGGTTTAGGGTGGATATTTGGTAAACATTCTTCACCAAAAGAGTTTTAAAGCATTGGCACAGGCTGCCCAGGAAAGTGGTGGAGTCACCATCTATGGAGGTATTTAAAAGACATGTAGATGTGACACTTAAAAACATGGTTTAGTGGTGACTTAGCAGTTTTATATTTACAGTTGAACGCATCAACAATCTGATCAACCAATGATCTTAAATGTCTCTTCCAACCTAAATGATTCTACAATTCTATGATGGGACAGATTGCACACTCAGCAAGGTTGTCATCTTATACACCTGAAAGTTGTGTTGCTCTTCAGACACACTCTGACAGGATGGAAAAATGGGCCAATATGAACCTCATGAAGTTTATCAAAAGGAAGTGAAAAATCCTGTCCCTGGGGGAGAACACCAACCTTCATCTAATAGGTTGTAAGCTGATCATCTAGAAAGCAGTTTTGCAAAAAAAGTCTTGAGGGCTGAAGTGAGCGCAAATTTGAACATAAGTCAAAAATGTTGCGGCAAAGAAGGCCACCATCATCCTAGGCTGCACAAGGTATGATAAAGTTGCCAGTAGGCTGAGGGAGGTGATCCCTTCCCTCTGCCCAGCACTGGTGAGACACATCTGTAGTGCTGTGTCCCGTTCTGGACTCCTCAGTGTGTCACAGGCATAGATCTACTGGAGTAATTCAGATAAAGGGTCACTGATATTAGTACAGGACTGGAGTATCCTCATATGGGGAGAGGCTGAGGGTAGAGGCTATTTAGCCTGGAGAAGAGAAGGATCAGGGTGGATCTCATCAATGTGTGTAAATACCTCATGGGAGGAGAAAAGAAGATGAAGCCAGACTGTTCCCAGAGGTAACCAGTGACAATACCAGTGGCAATATGTACAATTTGAAAATCTTAATCACAGGAAATTCCATTAAAATATCATCATTAAAGAGCATATCTATATATATATATATTTTAATTTTTTTTCTGTGAGGGTAACAGCACTGGCACTGGTCTCAGGTAGCCAGGAAGCATTTTCCAATAATCCATATACACAAGGACTAAGAGCCAAGTAATCAATGCATGCTCCAGTCAGCATTATTAGTATAATGCACAAGAGCAACCAATAGAGAGATTGAATAGGTCTTGAAACTATGTAGTTACTTTGGGAAAAAATGTTTGAGGAGATAAGCTGCTGTATCAGAGAATATACTTAAAAGAGGATGCTTACATATGAAGACAAAATATTACAGAAACACAGCATCATTATGGTTGGAAAAGATCTTTAAGATCATCAAGTCCAACTGTTACCTAATTCTACCAGAGCCACTACTATACCATAGCCTTAAACACCATATCTAGATGTCTTTTAAATACATCCAGCGATGGTGATTCAACCACATCCCTGGGCAGTCTGTTTCAGCCTTTGATAACCCATTTTGTATAGAAGTTTTTCCTAATGTCCAACCTAAATCTTCCCTGGTGTAACTTGTAGAGAACAATAAGGTCTCCCCCCAGTTTCTTTTTCTTCAGACTAAACAACCCCAGATCCCTTAACTGCTCCTATAAACTTATTCTCAAGACTCCTCACCAGCTTTGTTGCCCTTCTCTGGACCTGCTCCAGCACTTCAATGTCTTTCTGATACTGTGGCAACCAAAACTGAACACAGTACTCAAGGTGCGGCCTCACCAGTGCTGAGTGCAGTGAAACAATCCTTTCTTTATTCTTGCTGGCCACACTATTCTTGATACAGGCCAGGATGCCATTGGCCAAGAATCAGCCAGCTGTCACTCATGTCTTTTCCCAGATACACATAGCAAAGTTGTCTCCCATTTCTCTTTCTCTCCCTCCTTCCCACTTTGTGTTTGTTTGTTTGTGGATTTTTTTGTTTGGTTTTGTTTGTCTTTGTTTTCTTTTTTTGTTTGTGGTTTGTTTTTTTTTTTCTTTTCTAATTATAGTTAAGGTGGACTATCAAATATATGCCCAACATATAAATTTTTCTGCATGTAAGCCTGTCTCATCATCCTTGTGCAACATACTGCTACTACTAGAGAAATGCTTGTGCAAAACAACCTGAAAACGTTTCACTTAGTAGAACTGTTCACAACAACTTTCTGCAGTTCTTTTATTTGCAGGTGGAATTCCATCAGACTGCTCTGATAGGAACCTTATCTTGCAGGGCTTCCTTATCAATCACAATGTGGTTTTGGATCTTAGAATTTTTTGCTTAATTTTAAAAGCTTTCCTGCATGCTGTTAAAAATCAGTGATCAAAGCACGATGGATGTTTCTACTACACTGTTCTGCCCAAATATGCAATATAGAACTACGTCTGGCCCAGTACTTTCAGAAGTACTTTAGGCTTTTTAGAGAATTCTTGATGCTATTACAAATATACCAGTATTTTCAACATGCATTAGTGGACCATATAAAGGTGAAGTCTTCCCACACCATGATTGGTATTGAGGTACACCACACAGAACTAAGCAGCAAATAAATACCAGATTCCTTTGGTACATACCGGTAAAGAGACGTGGACAATGAAATAGACTGACACTGGGCATTCTTCTGTGAAGATAGCTCTGGTCTGGCTCAGGTCTTTAGGTTTTGAAATCAAAGAGAATGAGGGAAAGCAACAGTGAAAGGTGTAAACAAGGTGAAAGGCTCAAATCTGTGGATTTTACATGTAAATAAATTAAACCTACAAGAAATATCTGCATGTAGATTTAACCTGTGCCTTGATAGAAAGGGTTTCTCTGCCTTTGATGTCAGTTGTTCTGTCAGCTGTTCTGTCAGATGACATCTGTTTGATGTCAGCACACTGAGCAGATATCCTCATTCTGTTGACTATAACAGTACAGAAGTTCCTAGAAATTTTAGAGTTGTATATATTGAAATGTGGATTTTAGACCAAATTAAGTGTTCATTCTGAAGTTTATGATTTAGAACTTACAGGAAAGTTTGTAGGTACCCTATGAGGTACTTTAAATGTGTTTATATAAACTGTTAGAATATAAAGTCAAAGTTAGTTGCTTTGATTTTATATCATTGGAAAAGGTAAATACTAATTAAACTGACACGTCTCTAAAAAATTTTAGTACTTGCTAATGAATTAATTTGCAATCTGCTTTCTGACTACCTTACAACTTTTTTATCAATATTTTTCATAAGTACACCAGCAAAAATGTTGAGCATGGTACGATTGTCACTGGAAAGATGTTGGTTGAAACATTATCAGAGGAAATTATGTTACCTTTCTACTATATAGCAGATCTTGTGCCATGTGGGGCATATACTCTGTGGTAGAGACAATTTCCCAGGAGGAAGACCTTATATGTCCCTGCCATGCTCTGTTACCATTCTACAACAAATAAGGTGTTGTATATGGGGTTCTTCTCTGGGTCATTCATACATCCCATCTGTTCCCAGAATATCAATCCTCCACTAAAATGAGGCAGAGTCCTTAAAAAAAGTAATATACAGTTTCAATGTTGAAGGAGGGTTGTATATATACATGTATATACATGTTGTGTATCTACATGGCTGGTGAATTTGTAACCTACTAGAATTTATTTCTGAAGTCTTTTAAAAGTGCCTAGTTTAGTCTTGTATAAACTATGTATGTTTTTTAAAAGAAAAACACTCAACTTATTAGAGCATATGGTGTTAGATCTACATCTGCTGGGGTGACCATCAGGAATGGCCTCTCTGAAGAGGCCTTTTCCACTTAAATTAACAAAATATCTAATGGAATGTGACAAACTGTTATCACGAGCTCAAGAGGGGCAGGGTGTTGTGTCCCTGGATGGAAAAGATGATGATGATGCCAGAGGACTGGTGAGTACAGGAGCTCCTGTACTGTATTGCAATGTCTTTGGTCATTGCTTCCTCAAGGGCTCATGTGCCAAGTCTATGCCTTCTCCCCAGCAAAATATTGTTGTTCAACAGCAAAATACAGATAATCAGAAGAAAAACTGGAGTAAGAATTGAGACATATGAAGTGACTGCAATTCTTAGCAAAACACGTTTGTTCAACTTGTAGAGGAAATACTGGAACAATTGCATACTGGAACCTGATGCGAAAAAATGAACAACTGAAACTAATAGAACTGTGAATCAAAAAAGAAAAAAAAAAGACATTTTATTCAGTCTTTATTAACAGATGTGTGATCACAGCCTATATATATTAGGCAACCAATTCTAATTTATCCAGAGAAAAAGAAAGGTGAGCAAAAACAGATTAAAAAAGGCAATATGAAGACATGTAAATTGGGCTATAGGAGCATGCACTGAAAGTGGAACATACAAAAGAAGGTTGGTCACTGAACAGAAAACATTTTCCCCATAAACCTGTTATCACAATTTGTCATTGGTGACTGATGGGGCGGTGAGGAGGGGGCAGAATTTTTGTAATACGTAATGTTTCTTTTCTATTGAAAAATCAAGTTCTTAAAAATATGTAGAATTTCCTCAAAGGGAATAAATAAAATGTTCAACCATTTCCTGAGACTTTACTGATGTTGCAAGGCTAGATGTGTTAAGCATTCTTCTCTTTTCATATATGCATACATATTTCCACATAGACAATTATAAGTTACACAGTCAGATAATGATGCAGTTTCTTATAGGCAAACCCTCTTCTGAAGCTGTTTTATTTTGTATTCATTGAGGTCACCCTCTGTCTCATCTTTGCAAGCAGCTCTCATTCATGTCATAGGCAGTTTAACAAGCTTAAGCTCCATAGCATCTTCTGGTTCCAAATGTCTTCTGACAGAGCACAAAGATACCAAATTCTGCTGCATATGAAATAAACTATACACAACACAGTAGATAACTCTATAGCAACAGATAATAATTGCAGATGTACAGTAACAGTGGAAACCTGACAAAGGAATTAGGAATGCGTACTTATGCAGTACCATCTCCTTAATAGCCTGTTCATCTTTTGGACAATCCTGCTTTTCTCAAACTGTGGAAGTGAAAACATACTGAATCAATAGATGTAAATAAATATAAGGCTTCTAAAGTGTCTTCTTTCATGTCTTTTTTCAAGCAGAGGACATTAACAGGTTTATTGAATATTTGTTACATATGCTGTTACCTTCACTACAATGTACACAAAAAAAGGAGAGAACAGTCCTTCTGTCTGTGATGCTCCTTTCCTGTGCACTCTACATGATCAAGGCATCTGTTAACTTTAATGAGAGTCTTTAGTATGAAAGTGTTATTGGGTTGAATCCATGGTGAAGAATATTACAGATTCTGCTGAATTTTAGTCAGAGATAGATGGGGAGATCCTGCAGAGCATATTGACTGCCAAATTATTTATTTCAAGCTTCAGGATATGGCGTTTTTCAAGGCTTTTTAAGATTTCTATTTGCTAGATGTGTTTGGTGTCTATGTATCCAAAATTATTTACACTAAAAAAGTGTACTTAGCTGCAAATTCAAGTGTCTGGGCATGAGAAAGTGCCTGAAAGTATGTATTCTGCAAAACCTAAATCTTTTCTACTCCCTGCCCACCTGCCCTCCCTTCTGGATATGCATTTGGAGACCAGGTCAGAACTGGGTACAGGCAAAGTATATGGTTACCTACAGTGGAAAAATTGCAATGACATATCCCTTGGAAAGGCTATATCGGGACCCTAAGAAAGGTCTTCAGTTATGTTGCCGATAAAATTTCCATCTCTCCTCCGAGGAAGCTGAGACCAGCTGTCAGAGCAGCACTTGTTGCAGAGCAGCCACACTGCCTCTTGCTGTCACAGCCTCACAGAAAGTTAGATTTGCTGCTACTGCTGCTAAGGGAGCATAAAGCAGGCTGTATGTTTCTGAAGAGGGGAGATTGCTCCCCCAGTGGCATTTACTACTCCTTCCCACATCGCTTTTTGAAACCCTTGGGAGGGTCTGAGCAGATAAACCATGGCCATCAGCTATGGGGTCAGTATTTTCTGCTACAGAATTACCCTGGGGACCACAGGTGGGTAAGTCAGTCTGAGGACTGGGGATCATCAAAGATCAGATCATCTGGAATGGGAGATGAAATGTTCATGAGAGGTTAAAGAGGGAAATGAATACCTTCATTCACAACTAAACCAAACTTCCCACACACTCTTTCCTTTTCATACCTGTTATTTACTTCACTGCCAAAAATCTGCTGATATATTTCATCCCTTTGCTTTTGCACAATGCTCCTTATCCCTCTAAAGCAGACAATCAAATCCAGACTTCACTAATAGTCTTTGGCCTCCACCAGTCTTTTCTGTCACTCATAGTTAGTTTAAAGGATTAATTGTGCTTTAAAAGGGAATGTGGTTTGTGTAGCTCATGGTGTCTTGGTTTAGTCCCTTTTAAAAGCAAAGTGAATTCAAACAGAGCCAAGAGCAAAAACTCAAGCTCTTTCACAGTTGGCGAATAACAGTGAGTTAGATTTACAGTTCTGTGTGCTCAGCATGAGATATCCAGGAGCAGATTTGTGGAAGCCTTGAGCACACAGCTGTGGCTGAAATCACTTAATGTTGTGCTTTGAACATACAAGGTCCTATGAAATGCTAAGCGTTTAGGAGGATGATGACCTAAAGCTATTAAATTAGGTGTGATGCATCAATGAAGGCTTTTGAAAGTTTTGGCTTTTACTTCTTTGGGCCTTCATTCCTAAGGGATAAAACAAAGACCAGGTAATTGGGGATGCTGTCAAACTCAAATAATTAAGGTCTCTGAAGTACTAGGCTTATGATGGAGAACATGAAGCAAAACCCGTGCTGAGAGTGATGTTTTAGGGTTCAAACACTAACTGGCTTTTTTTTCTCAGAAGGGTGAACTATTATTTCTCAATTCAAAAAACAGTCCTTCTTTTTGTCATGTAGAAGATGTTTTCTTCCCTGAGCTATGAGAAGTCTATTTAAACCTTTGTTGAATCCTGCTTGGAGCAGAATCTTGATATAGTTTGTACCAGTTTGGAAAAATTAAGTAATGGGAATCAGGATTGGACAGGTAAATGTCAGAAAATGCCAGCTGTTCTTGTTACAAATGTTTTGGACTAGATGGGTTGGATTTTAAGGTCCCTTTCAACCCAAAACATTCTATGATTCTGTGAAATGTTTCTACTCTGCCTTACATACCTCTGTGCTAATGACATTATTGAAGATTACAAAACCTGTGTGCCTGTGAGTTTATAAATACACCATTCTTAATCTCTCTTTATACTTAGACAGGGATATTAGCAGGGGTGGAATCTGGACACTCACAAATGGCTTCATAAGGGTGAAATTCACCTGATGCAGAAGCATGGACTTTGAATCCAGGCGTTTGCAAAACTGCTTATCTGGCTCTTCTGACCTTGTGCTCAGGCAAGTTCCAGCTTGCATGCAGCACAAGTTCTCAACAGATGGAGAGATGAACATTTCATCCTCTAGTTAGCATAAAATATTTACTTGTTACAGTCTAACAACACCTCCAGCCCTCATATGTGTATTATCATATTAACACAAAAAACAAGTATCAGTCATTTGATTGTAATCAGTATATCAACAGTGACTCTGGAATTTTCACTCACCCAATTTTCAAATTCACTTAATTGCCAGCTTTATTTCTCAGAAGCCTGCCATTTTATAAGTGCTGTAAGATATATAAGCTTTACTTGACAGTCCAAAGACATAAAAAAATAGGATGTTCACTGCTGTCTTTTATTTCTGAAGAGAAGTTAAGCTTCTTTTCATGAATCAGAGTTGCCAGAGTTACACATAGCAGACACCACTAAAATTTTATGGCCTTGAAATTAAGTGTCAATTAGCAGTTTTGCCAGTCTTAACAACCATTCACAAGCAGATAATAAAACACAATATTCTCAGAAAACCTAAGAAAAAATATGATAACTCAATGAACAAATTTTGGGTAAATTTTAGCATGTGTGATCTGAGAACTTTTCATATTGAATGTGTGCTCTTGGTCATTGGATTCATGGAAGCTTGCAGAACTAATCCTGGTATTAAGAAATTGTTCCTGTCAACACTTAATTCTCTGTAAATCCACTGATACTGACAAAGGGGAGGACATGTATGTCTGTAATGAAACATAACAATTGTTAGTTGTAGAATAAAGCATTGCTGATCTTTAGTAGTTATAAATGGTAAATGCATCTAGAGTTAAATAAGAGGGTGGTCAATACCAGAGTCATATGAATTGTCTACATCTGTCCCATGAAGCAGCAACAGCTTCAAATGTGTTCTGCTTATGGTGTGCTTTAAAGAAATTTTTAAAAATACTTATTCAATTTGGTTCCAAATGTTGAACAAATTGTCTAATTAGTTCATAAAACAACTTCTGATCAGTTATCTATTTTAAAAAAGCATGTCATGTTGCATAAGTTGAAAAAAGTATTTTGAAAAATTCACTGGACCACAAAACCTGTAATTCTCTTGATGTTAATAGGATGTGCTCCCTCAGTAGCATTTAAGCAGGTTTTTTGAGATAAAAAAGAGCAGATGATAAAAAAACATGTTCCTCATGCAGTATTCTCTGATTTTATTCATTGTTCCAGGTGACTTAGATTGTAAACAGGATTTTAAATAAAGGAAGGGTACTATGACCATAGCTTAATAGCTTTTTTCTTACCCACAGTCAAGTCCAACAGGGTTTAATGCACTGCTGCTTTGTACAAGAGCTTCTGAATTAATTTGTAAAACCTTAGGGTAGCTGTGTTGTACTACTTTTAAAATAATTTTTAAGAATAGTGTGGCTCTACTTGGACAGGAATAAAGTGTTATCTGAAAAAAACCTCCTTGGTATATCAGTGGAATTTACTAGTTTTTCTACACTTAAATTTTATCACCCATGAATATAAGTAGCTCAAATAGTTGATCTAAAAGAAAAAAAATGAAGTAATGCTCTCAATTTAGCTTGGATTTTGTCTCTCATGGGCATCCTCATTGCTGGACCTAAGACAGGTCTAGAAGCAGAATAATTACCTTCTTTTGGCACTGAGTTTAAGCTAAGTGAGTTCAAGTCAACATGCTTGCTGACCTGGTCCCACCTGACTTAGACATCTGCATATAAACATCTACATATATGGCATGCCATAAACATCAACTGCACATAATAGGAAGCTATGTTTTCAGACTTATATTTCCCTTTATTTTAAGAATAAAACATTATTGTTTTGGTCTTAGAAAAATCTTAGAGATTACTTTACAGTACTTCTATTATAAAGATATTTTACATGTGTTCATAGTGAATAATGCTGACAGAGTGCTAGAGCCTGACCTCCTTTTTTGTCATTTTCAGAGAAATCCCATCATTGTGCCTGTCTCAGTAAGAAACTTCCTCTTATTGCCCACATGAACTGTAAACAATGAATGTTTGTGATTAATTGAGGGATTTTACTAGTGCTGATTTGTGCCTTGTCCACTATAAGCCCACAAGCTTGTGTTCTTGGAAATTATAGTGGGACATGTGTAATACACTCATCTGAAATGGCTTACCTTCAGCTTCTGAGGGATTCTTCCTTTTACAGTGCTAACTCACTTTAATTTCAAAGGTAATTAGTCTTTGGTCATCTCTGGTGACCACAGGCTAGAGGATGAGTTGTAGACCATGCATGAAAGTGTTTCTGGTGATTTCTTCTGCTGTGTTAGAGGCCACAGAGAGCTTGGTTGTTTTTTTTTTTTTTTAAATAGATAATCCTATGAGATTTTCTAAAGGAGAACCAACATTCTTCAAATTGCATTTAAAGGCAGATTAAAGTTCTGCTGTGTCACAACACAGTTGCACATGACAAAAGTAACTTCATCAAGTGCACCACAAAACAGTTGCTGTGATTTCTGGAAGGTGTTAGACTGCCAAGTTGCATCTGTTTGAGTAGTTTAATCCAGAGGTTATAAAAGCAGAGAGGCTCACTAAGGCTTATAAACACTTGGCTAGCTACCCAGCCATGTAAAAAGCCTGAATGGTGGTTTCAGCCTCAGCAATACAAAAGAACTTTCACATACTAAATGAATATTATAACAATGCTGTGAAAAATAGGAATTGCATAGATCCACAGAAGGGTTCTTTGTCCCGATGGAGATAGAAATAACTGTAAACAAGTATTAGAAGTATTAGATAATGAACATTTGTAACTAACCTTTCTTTTCTCCATCTTTCAAGATAAATACATGATGTCAACAGAATAAGAATGACATGTAGGAAAATTGAGATAGTCTGCTTTTTATGACCAAAACCAACTGTCCAATATAGGAAAACAAAAACAAAAAACCCCTAAAAGTTCTGCAAAAACTGTTTTTTAATAGCTTTTTCTCTATTGTAATTTTTACCATATCAAGACGTGTATAGAACTTTCTCTTCAAGCAGAATTGTGACTGACTTATTGCAAAATGGTGAAATATTAAATATTAGTCTTGTTAAATCTACATTTTATCGACATTTTTGTGATTATATCCATTGATTATCAATATTGGTTTATAGCCATTGCTGGTTGGATATAAACTTATACCAGTGCTCTGGCCATGGTTTAGTATGGATGGAAAGTTACCTGACTCTTTTACTGTTTAGTAGGAAAGTTGTAAATTGTGACCTTTCCCTTGTCTGAAAAAATACCTTTCAGCAAATTAAATATTTAAAACTGATCTCTTATGCTGAAACTCACCACAGTTTACACAAAATATTTTGTCATGGTTATATTCAACAATTCTAATGAAAAATTAGCACCTCTTCAATTCAAACTTTTTTTTTTTCCTTGTGGAAGAATACCCTTTTTTACTCTTTGTTCTCTTTTTGTGTTTGTTTCTATTTTTTACCCTGTGCAAAACTTCTTTTTTTCTTAGAAATTTTCTTTTTTTATTTTTCTGGGAGCCATTACTTCTTTAAAGAAACACAAAAACTCTTTGTTGTGACTGGCACAACAGTTCCTTTTACAGTCATGTGTATTTTTGAACAGAGTTACTCTACAGTATGTTTCCACTTTTTATAGAAACCTGCTGTGATCTCAGAACACCCTACCACAATTAGCATGAGGGTTTCTTTCTTTTAATAGGGACATATGCAAATTAAAATGTCAAAAGATGTTTTATTCCTCAACCTTTCCATTCATCCTATCCTGTGCACTCCAGTGAATAAAAAAAAAGGAAAAGATAAGATACTTCTTTTTCTTGGGTTTCCCTTCCTTCCTTCCTTCCTTCCTTCCTTCCTTCCTTCCTTCCTTCCTTCCTTCCTTCCTTCCTTCCTTCCTTC
>JANIJG010009208.1:0-21101 GCA_024611175.1 Megaceryle torquata | reverse complement strand
CCTTCCTTCCTTCCTTCCTTCCTTCCTTCCTTCCTTCCTTCCTTCCTTCCTTCCTTCCTTCCTTCCTTTCTTTCTTTTTGGGAAATATTGTCTGTCCTGAGAAGCCTGTGGTTTTATGCAAGAAACAACAAATGACTTTGCGGAATGAAGCAAAGAAAGTGGGCTGAAATGTAATACCATTATTTGTAAGCTTACACCCTTATGAAGAAGCAGCCTCTGTTTTATAGCACAAGATGTTATTAATTGAAAATAGCAAAGCAGCAGCACTGGGTGTAGCAGTCAAAGGATGGTGACAACCCACTGATGTAATGTGGGCATAGAAAATGTAAATGTTAAGATGTGTAAGCAGTGATAAAACACATTTTGTTATTGAGGATGAATATTTTTTGAGATTGTATATTGCCCAAAATCAGAGTTTAATCAGTGCTTGTGGGTATCAAAGGAAGTGAGTTAATCTGCTTTTTTGCTTTCTAAAAAGCAGCTGCAGGAATGCCAACTAATGATGCAGTCTCCAGAAAGCAGCATTCATTGCATTGCTATGGATGAAAAACCCTGAAGCAGCAGGAATGGATGAGGCAACATCATCTGTACTATAAATTGTATCAGAGTCAGCCATAGTCTCTTCTAGAAAGCTCATGGTTTCTAACACCAATTGTGGGACTTTGGTTAAAGCATGATGATCCCTTTTTTCACATTTAAAGAAGCCCCTGTGGCTATGGGAAAAAAATATTCATTGTATACATTCAGGATGTTGGTAGTTTAGACCAATCCGGGACCTGAGCTACTCCTCAGTCCCATGTACCAAATCGCCTGGCCCTGCACTCAGCATCTGGCACCAGAGACCTGCATACAGTGAACAGCCCACCCTCCACCCTCCTATAGCAGGCATGACAACACACTATTGAATATCCCATTAGCTGCTTCAATTGTCTATCATGGCTGTGGTCCCCTTCCAGTTTCTGGTGAAAATTAACCCTATCCCAGCCAAACCTAGCACAAGGATTTTGAGAAAAATGCAAATTCTGATATTCATCATGATTTTTTAAAGATAATCGTAACTCAATTACAAGTGAAGTCATGGTTCTCATCCAGAACTCAAATTTCTAGTTCTGTCTGTTAGTCACCACACTCTGACCATGATGCAATTGGTTATTTTGGTTAGTAAGAACAACTTTTCTGTATTATCTGAAGAAGAAATATCTGAATAAGGAGCTATCTCCTTTTGTTGAAATCTGTATGACCATACGTAAAAAAATACCTTCATTTAAGTACAGAAATTGCCACAGCCTTACTGATGGACTACTGATCTTCAGAACTGCCAAACCCTGATCCAGGTTTCTGTTGAGAGTCACAAGAGACCTGGGTAGCTCATGCTGGAAACTGAATTGTGAGAACTGTGGCTAGTGTTTTTGCAAATGAGAGATTGATTCAAAATCAATTTTATTTACATGAATGGACTTGAGAACTGCAGCCTTAGGCTTTCTTTATCAGCCCTTGTAACTGAGGATGTGGCAGGAAGGTGGCAGGGTGGAAAGTAGATGGGTGAGGGTTATGTCCCTGAGTTGTCCTCTGCAGCCACTATCTGCCTATCTTGTTGTCTTAGTTCTCCAACTGTAGAAGTGTCAGTAGTACAAACTTACCAAGTTTTGGTATTTTCCCTCCTGTTCTGTTTCTCCTCCTGTTTCTGCACATCACCTATAACACTAATATAATCTGAAAATTGTAAACATGGCTGGCAACAAATCTTAATAAATATAGTTTTAAAGGAAAATCCAAAGGTTCTTGAATTCCTTTATCCTGAAACTGAAAAGACAGGACATTAGAGAAAACTGAAAAACAGTCCAACAAAGACTGCCATGTAAATGAGATAGTTGTGGTGGTCAAATGACAGCCCAAGGGTCTTGTGTTGTGTTTTGAGAGGTGCTTTAATCCACTCCTGAGAAGTCTACAGTGGATATTGCATTCTGTG
Organism: Megaceryle torquata; assembly: GCA_024611175.1. NCBI lineage: Eukaryota > Metazoa > Chordata > Aves > Coraciiformes > Cerylidae > Megaceryle > Megaceryle torquata. The sequence continues at coordinate 19,132 of JANIJG010009208.1, read as the reverse complement.
CCAGGAATCTGCATCAGGCAAAACTCCATTTTATTTATAAATAATTTTAAAATCCAGAATAGCTCCTTGAGGCTTTTTGTTTGAAATAGGAAGGAAAATGGGTGAAATGGGAAGGAAAATGAGTGAAATGAGGTAAAAATAAGTGTTTACTTATGACCAGTCAGTTTCTTTTTCTTGTGTTATGGCTCTGTTTTGAATCAGTGTTGGAAAGAAAGAGAACAATGGGTAGGCACTGGGAATGCAGATGTGTGGGTGGTGGGGGTGTCAGTGGGTATAAACAGAAAACAGGAGTGGGGAGCAGTGACTTGTTCTGTTATCTCCCTCAAGTCCAAACTCAATATCAGGTTTTGGGAGCACACCCAGTGGGTGGCTTTTGTGTCTTACAGCATGACAGGAGGAGGGAGACTGATGTGGAGGGTAGGTTGGAGGATCAGGGAGAGAATACAGCACTGCACATGGACTACTTCATGCAAGGCTGTTGGCTCTGGCACTAGCAAGGAGGAGCATGGGGCAATCCTAGGGTGGCAGCACTGCACCAGAAATGCAGGAAGGAAGCCAGTCAGCCTGTGGCTATATGAGATTGTGTCTCTGTATATTAAATACTGTGCTGGTTTAGCAGCAAACTTTGGGTATCTTTATAGAGAAAGTCAATTAATTAGATACCTGCACTATGTTTGAAAGTTATGCTGCCTTGAAGAAGTACCACTGCTCAGCTGTGATCACAGTATCACTGAGAGACAGTGCCTTCTCTACAGGCAAGATAAGAAGCAGCTATGATGTTTGGAACAAAGACTGAACATGGGTCTCTGTGTCCATGTCAGGCACTGAACAACTGAGAAGGCAGTTGAGGAGGAAGCACAGATTGTGACCTATTGGTAACTCGTGAGTCATGCTTTTTGCCCAGCTCTGTGTTTAGTTTTTGGGAGAAGGGAAAGGATTGGAAAGCTAGTAGGGAAGACAGGGTAGAAGGGGGACATAGTGGGGTGGGCCAGTGTTGGTGGCAAGGACAATCAGCTGGAAGCAGTGCAGATGTGTCCCTTCCAAAGATCTAGGTGATCACCATAAACCTGGAGGAATTAATACTTCCTTCATGGCAACTCCACTTTTTATCACAGTGCCTTTAGATGCAGAGATGACACTTTGTGAATGAATACCTTAGCAAACCTCCTTTAATAATCTATTAAACTTGCAAGGTTTTCCTCTATATTTATGCCTGTGTCTGTATCTGCTTGTGTGTTGTGTTTTCAGAGCTTCCAGCTTCTAGTAATTATCAGTAAGTGTAATTACGCATCACAGTACTGTCACTAGAACCCACAGACTCCCTGGCACCATTTTTTCAATACCCTTCACCCCCACAGTCTTTGGTTCACTTAGATCACACTGACGAGGTAGTGGAGGAGACCATGTCTGTGCTTCTTGGTTATTTCTGGAATTAGTATGGAATCCCCCACACAGCAACTCTGTAGGAGCTTTGTGTCAAGTGCTTGACTTGAATATCATGCACTGTAATGCTGTGGGTACTATTAGGAAGATAAAGACTATGCTGTGGCATTGAACCTTCTCCAAAAATGTCAGCAGTGAGGGTTTGCATTGCAGGTGCTCCAGATTTATAATAATCTGAATTAGTCCGTTGTTGAGGAAAGTGATTACAAGAGTAAGGTTGACTCACTCAAAACTGTAGAAAATTTTAGTTTCTTTTATGAACAAATTTGATTGTGACTAACTTCTTTCAGAAAGCAAGAACCAAAAACAGACACTGTTTTTTATTCTTTCCTTTTATATATATATATATAGTATGACTTGAATTGTTTGCATGTGGTTTGTTTTTTTATAGGTAATTTTAAACTCCAGCTACTAACCTTTACTGATGAATAGAACCTTGTAACAGTTACAGAAGAAAAGCCAGGACAACACTCAGGTATTACAGAACAGGCTGATAACTTAAATACTTCAGAAAGCAGCACTGTGAGATAATCTTCCTGCTGGCATGTGTAAAGGGGCATTTTCTGATTCAGAGAGGGCTGTTCACTGTAGCTCTGATCCCTTCCCCGTGAACTCCAGCTGCAAAATGCAGCATCCTCCTTTCTTGGGGCACCGCCAACTCTGCTAGTGATGAATGAGGAAGAAAGTGTCCCTGTGGGTAGCTTACACCTTAATAGTCTGCTCCATTGTCCTTTATAACAGCTGCTTCAGAGAATGATGCGATTTTATTCTGAGAAGGGACAGAGAAAAGAAAACCTGAGTGTGACCTGCACCTATCATTGCAATTCCAGTTAGTGGGTTAGTACTCTACACTACAAGTACAAGGGATCTCACAATCTCTCTACAAAGCATCAGGCAAAGCAGGTAGTATTGTTCCTAGGATGTTGTATTTGACACATAGCAGGGATGTAAAACAGAGCTGATGGACAACCTCAGTATAGGCATGGATATAAAGCTCAATGTGATTCACTGTGGTTATTTTGGGGGGTTATGAAATGTACTATGAATACTGCGCTGAAGGTAAGCAGGTCATCCGATGCTCTGAGGTGAAATTTTATCTCTTCAAACTCCCATCTTTTTACTGTAGCATTTCCCGAGCACTGTTTGTGTTGCATTCCTCCTTTATTGTCCCCACTGTTCACACTCCTCTGGGACACATTGTCTGTGGAACTAGCTATGTCTGCTGTAATCCCTAAAGTCTTTCAGTTTTGCAATAGACTCTGGTATCATTAAAGACATCCTTTCACTGGCCTCCTGCAATGCTTTACAAAGAAGCACAAAGGTGGGAAAGGTTAGTACTTCAGTATGGATAATAGCTAAATGTGTCTGAAAGGAATTGAAGGTTTTGTGCCTCTGCACAATGGTTATGTCCTTTCTGCACTAGAGTGGCAGTGCTCTTGCATTCTGATATCCCAGGCGCCTGCAGCAGACAAGATTCTCTATTTTATTTATAAATCCTTTTTGAATTCAAGATAGCTGAAATCACAGGATTTGCTTCCTGTAGTTTAAATAATTTCTGATTGCCCCACAACCATATTTCTCAGTGTCCTTGTTAGCTTGCTGCTTTATCCTTATAGCACAATCTAGTTCTTTATCTGTTTGAAGAATGAGATATTACTCCTAACACTACCAAACTTTATTTAGGGGTTCTAATTATGTTGGTTCCTCTAATCAAGTCAGCCAAAAACCTGAGACCTTGCCAGAATGCCTATGTGCAGACTGTCTTTTTTGTCATGTGTATTTCCTGAGACATCTTTAGATTCCTTGAGTCAGGATAATTAGTGCTTTTTATCAACTGAATCTTCAGTTTGTTTTGTGGTTTAGAAAAAGGGACTAAAAATATTCTGTTTGTTTTACTGTTTACAGAACTGGTATTTGACTCTATTTGGCTGCATTGTATTATCACATTTGTGACACGCAGCTAGCTGAGCCTTTTGTAGAGCTTTGAATGTAGGAATGGTATTGAAGTGTTCATTAAAATGTTTGTTTCTAGGGACACAGGCTGCCAACTTTACTTGACTGTGAATCTCTGTAATTCTGTTTTCCTTGGCAAATGCTATCCTACTCTCTTAAAGTAAGCAGAGATTATATCTTAGGATGAGGCCAAAGGCCAGTAAAAATCATCAGTGATCAGTTCTTGTTCTTTCCTTTCAGCTTCTGGGATCATCTCTGACAACCACAGCCATGAAACCTCAATTTTTTTAGTGCCTTCAGCTACCATCCTTTATCTTTGTACTTTACTTTTCCCTACTGAACTTCTTTTTCTTTGCTAGGAAGAAGCCATGTGAAGGAACGAATTTTGAATTAATAAAAGATCTCAGTTAAGCTTACCTCCATTGAGAGCTAAATCCTCTACACCAAAGATAAAAAGGTCAAGTCTTTGTGCAGCATAGATTGAGTGAAACTGTATCCCTTACCTACATCATATTACAGGAGTTAATACTTTCTTGAAAGTTCATGCTCTCTGAAGGTCTCCTTAGCTTACAGTGGTCAGTTGACACACTTGAAGGCTAATTCCTATTCCTCTGCCAGACTTCTTGTATTGCTGAAATTCAAGGGGGGGAACAACTCCTACCTGAATTTCAAAGGGTGGTAAATTTCTGTAGTTTTCCATTTTAGATGAGGGAAACCATCTTGAAAAGATGCTTTTCCAGAGGATTTTTATTGCAGTGATTCCTGATCCAAGAGTGGGAAGGGGAAAATCACAGAACTTGAGTGTAATCTCAAGGCTGAGAGAAGCGGCAACTACTGCTCTGTGGGAGACTTCTTGACCTATTCCTAGTAGGGTCTACAATTATTTCTTTCAGATAACTTTCCTCTCTTGAAGGAGCTCTACCTGATTAACTCAGGATCTTGTCATCCCTAAAGGGAATTGCTTTCTTATTTTCTTTCTGTGCTGAATATTTCTCCAAAAGTTTTAGTCCTTCAGCATTCTGACCATGTTGTCACCTTTCCAACCTCCTTCTCCAGACTCCTTCCACATTGGCAAAAAATAGCTGCATCAACATCTAACTTTGGTGGCTGACTTGTATTTCCTGACAGAATTAATTTTAAGTATGATGCCTCCTACAGTGTCATCAGTTTCAGAAGAAGTGTTTACTGCACATGCCCTCTGTCACTACTCCCCGTCAGGCATCCATGCTACAAAAGTTAAGGATATTCAAGAACAGTGGTTTTTTTGTATAATGTTTGGATAAAGTGTTGTAGTCATAAGACAACATCTAAAGTAAACCCCTTAACAGCATGCTTGTTTGCTTAGTTGAAATACCAAGTGCAATAACTTGAACTTCATGATTTCTCATCTTATGGAAGATATCATGCAAAACTCATGCTTATTTACTATTGTTTTACTTATATTGTCACATATGTCACAAGTCTTCTTCAGAGTGGCTTTACAGTAGGTCTATTACTGAAAAATTGAAACATACACAAAACCCTCCTAGAATCACCTCTGTTTTCCTCCGTAGCTTCTCTAATTGACTTTGTATTCCTAAAAATATCAATAAAAACTTAGGATTTTTTCACCACTATTGAGCTTCCAAAAGTCCACCTTTCTACATGTTAGATCTAGTATTTCCCATGAAGATTATGAAATGACAGGAGTAGTTGGGCATCTTAGACTTTTAGTGCATTAAAGTGACTTTTTCTTTGGCTTCACATTCTACTAAGATAGCCTCAGTTTCTTCCTAGGTACAATTCACATCTTACAAAATAAACTCATAGCAACCTGAAAATTTGGAAGTGGAAAGCTGATTCACTGAAGCCCATAGTATATAACTTCCAAAGGTGCCAGAGGTCTGATACGCTGTTGCTCATTCTTTCATCTCCAACAACAACTCTGTCATCATTAGTTCTCAATATCTACCATGGTCCACTGTGGCAACAGTGACAGGTTAACTATCAGAGGTAGGAAGCCCACCTCAAGTTTCAATGCCAGATATGGTCCATCAGTCAATGATTTGAAACAGGTCATTAGGACTTTTGCATGTTGTGAGCACCCTCCCAGCATGTGCACTCTAGTCTGACAGCTGAGGGGGTGATGCAAGAAAATTAAATGCATCCACTCACCGAGAGTATGTCATCTACCTGCATGAGATACTCTAGCAGAGATGCCATGCTACCTAGGACTCCACTGTAGTCTTCCACTTCAATGGGAAGGAAAAAGTCATAGAAAAAACATTTTTAACAAAAGGTTGAGAATAGTCACAGGTGCAATATGAGTGCTGTCCTGTCCACAGTGTGTGTGAAAGATTGTTGCAAGGTCTTGTGTGTATTCTTGGAAAAGCTCACTTCACAAGCTGCTATCCTGCTGCTTTACCAGCCTCATGTCCTGAAAGCATCTCAGCTAATTGATAAACCAATGCTATAGTTCTCATGGGTGTGGTATTTAATATTGTTTGCCCTTTGAATATTCTTTCTCTATCTTCTCCATTTCGATTGTTCTAAACTGATGAAATCTAACTGTTCTGTCTCAGTGAAAAATCATCTTTGCCTTAGATCATTTGCAGATAGGAAAGGTGACTCTCTTTGTGTCTGGTTACTACATACTTAACCTTTTACTGACAAAACTGTCTTTGGCAAAGGGTTAAGGAGTTAACTAAAAATAATCAAGGCTTATGGGGATCCTGAGTAGACCAGGGTAATGTTGTCTATGATTTTACCTTGAAGGGATCACACAAAAGTAGAAAACTATCTTCAAATCTCAGAAGCTAGGTTTTGTGGAAATATGAACTAGATCAAAAAACTAGTGTTCAGGGAAATGACTAAAGCAAACTAAGAGTTTGTACATTAGTTCATTGTCAGATGGCTTCTTTCTCTTTAGGGTTGCTCTTAAAAATTCCCCAGGAAGTTGGGAAACCACATTCACTAATCTCTTCACAGCTGTCTGTGCATCCTGAGGACGAGTCTTTCTGTCCTTTCTGGAGGGCAGGCTCTAGATTTCTTCTCTGCCAGCAGCCTTCCACTTCTGTGTTGCTTGGAATGTCTCCCTCTTCTGCCTGTCTCTGTTCCTGGGAAGCTGCTTGCTTTTGGAATTTTCTGTTGACAGGCAAACTCTTGCATTCTTTCCAGGGGGATTGACTCTTGTTTGAGAGCACAGCTGCCATGACAAGGCTTCATCCATGCTGTCCAGCTGCACTGTTGTAGAAGTCACAATATAGGACATAGCAAATGGTGAACAAATTAATCAAACACCATCCATGACAAATATTGAAGACCCAATCTAGAAGATTTATGTAGGTTAAAAAAACCCATTAGTGTTACAAGTTGCATTATGTAGCAGTCTGACACCTTCTTTTGAAGCAGTATCCATCTGGAGAAATATAATATTCATTCATACTTGTACTGAATGTTTGTACGGAAGACAGAATAAAACAAAATCTGTGCAAGACATAAAATAATACATAACCTTCCTCTGTGCTATTAAAGTAACTTAAGAGCATACTAGTGATGTGTTATCTATTTGTTACTTATTAAGCAAACAGTTTGCTCCTTGAGAGATAAAAAGTGCTTCTTTTTTAAGGGTTTTCAAGGCTGTAGTCCTCGAGCTATCTGTGTTATGCTACAGTGCTCCCAGACTAGCCATGTTCTGGCAGACAAAAAGAAAAAATTATACATCCTATACTGGTCACCCATCCAGAGTACTTGACAACTATGACATTGCCAAAAAATGTGAAAGCAGGTGTTTGTTATAAGATCTTCCTAGCTGACATCATCCAGCATAAATTGTGTTTCTATTCTAAAGGGAAATGCATTGTAGATTGTGTAATGCTGTTTTGCTCTCTCTTCTTCAGTGTTTGTTATTGATTTCAATTTGAAAAGAAGCTGTGAATATTTTGAAAATAATAAATCCTCATCAAAATAGCTATTGACAAAAGGCTTCAGAAATTGAGCAATCAAAATTCAGAAGATTCAGACTGCATGGTGTTGAAGGTTTAGAACAAACTAGAAAATAATTTTTTCCAAACCACTGAAATTTTTTCCCTTTCTTTTTGCTAAGTAATAGCCTATTATAGACACACTAAAGCACTGAAGCATTGGACAACTAATCATACTGAGTGATGAGGCAAAGTATGTTCTTGACAACTACCATTCAGTAAATATAGCTTAAAGTTAAATTACACGTTATGAAAAACAGTGCTTGCTTTCAGGACATTTTAATCCATTAAAACCTCTGTCACAAAACATCACTGATGCCAAGGATTTACTAGGTATCAAAAATTATGAAGTATTTCTGTGGATGGAGAGAACATCCATACACCCATTAGACTGGACCAAGATTATTATTATTTTTTTATTAGGAATATAATATTTGATCTTTGAGTTAAATCAGTGAGAATGGTTCAGGTCTATAAACTCACATTCAGAGAATAAATCAGCCACCAAATTTATGGAACAGAGGAAAAAAAGAAGAAGCTATTTTGCAGCTGTTTAGTATGGGAATTTTTTGTGACTTCCTGTCACACACCTAATACTGTCCAAGTTTAAGAGGAAGGTGATGCATTACTTGCAAGCCATTTCAGTAAGCATGAAGTCATAAGTATTTTAGCTTAACTTTCTGCTTTCTCTTGACAGGTTCTGTTACAAATTGTACTTTTCCTCTTCTGTTCCCATGTGCCTTCATTAATACCACTTAGCAATGTGTGTGAAGCTGTTTTAAAGTATATTCAGGGGTTTTTTTACCTGCAATATGTGAAATTGTTGTCGCATCTTTTTTTATCAATTACTCAAGTATTGCTTTTTCTTATTCTAACTCTACATGCTGATATTGCTTTATTTTTCAAAATCTCTAAAACATTTACTAATTTGACATTTTATGATCTTAGACTAGCTATCCCTTTTTCTTGGAAAAGTCATGGGGTTTTTTATCTGTCGCTGCTGTAGGCAAAGATTTTATTCAATCACTAATTTTGAAAGGATTTAGCAGAGGAGAAATAAAAATGAACATCCTTATTTGTTTGGTTGGGTTTTTTTCCCCCAAATAATATCTTCTTTCCTCATTGGTGTTCTATGCAGCATCCTTGTATTGACAACTGTAATAGCGCTTGTTAGTGCACAATGTTCCTGTAAGTTTATTACTGTTAATAAGTTTCAGTTTTATGGCTAACACAGAGTCTCTGTATAGCTCCTGTGGGTTATTTGAGACTCTTCTTTCACATAGACAAAGAATGGAGGACACCTGTCTGTTTTCCTGATAGGAACATTTTGTTTTTGCCTTTCTGTTTTTACCTTTCTCAGAATCTCTTCAAAATGGCTGTTTATGGGATGAGTTTTGTCTGCTGTGTGTGCTTTTGGAAACTGCAGTAATACCAGTCCAAGTGCCCCAAGAGGTGGAATACTGTGATTTCTTGTAAAAAGATGGAAAAGAATCTCAACTCACACGCCTTTTTTTATTGGCTTTTCAGTTTGTCTTTCCAGGTTCTGCCATTTTGTCCTGGTTTATATGTTTGAGTTCACTCAAGAGAAGATAAATGAGGCCTTTCTGTCATGGATGACATAGTAAAGAGGAAAATAATGCATTTCTCCCACTACAGGAATGAGGAGGTGTCTAAAGGCATTTTGGCAACAGAAATTAACACACAATTAATTGCAAACTCAAATTCAATACACAAGTAACTGCAGTGTCACAGGATGTTGCAGATGCCCAAAATATGAAGGGATTCCCATTTAGAATTATACACATTTTTGATAATACAGTCACTGATAACTATTAAAAGATGTGTCCAAATAAACCTTCTGCTTCCCAAAATCCCTCTGTTACTGGAAGTATTTGCCATGAGGATGATAGTTCTATACTTCTGTCTGCTTTTTCTCTATCTCTCTGCAACTAGCCACATTCAAAAAGAGAAGACTGGGTGCATGAGCCTTTAGAGTAATAGTTGTTACAACATGGTTGGAGGCTTTCAAGTTGGCCTTCATTCTGACCTTCTTCCTTAATCAATACTTGTCCTTTCTTCCTGGTTATTCTTCTTCTGAATGCAGACAAAATGACTATTGTAAGTACAGCATAAGAACCTTTCAAAGAGATGTGTTTTCACTGAACAGAAATTTTGTGTTTGCTGTCAGTAATCATGTGCCTGTAAATTGGAAAAGTCTGGTACTTAGAAGGGAGTGTATCATCACTATTTACCTTCATTAAAGCACATGCAGTTGCTTTTGTATATCTACAGATCTATGTGGCTTCAAGCTGCTCAAACATCTCCTGAATCTGCTGGTGAAAGTCTAGCAAAAATGACTGCATTCTCTTTTTCACAAGCTGTGCTCCTTCCATTCTTATGTCCTTGTAATTTGCTACTGCCCATCTTCTAGTTTTTGATGTATGTGGAATTTATTCAGTTTGTTACCATGCATCAAATAATCATAGAGACAGTGTTCTCAGAAGGCTAAGGAGTTACAGTTTTGTGAAAAATGATATATAAGTATAATGAAAGTATATATTGATTACAGGCTACTGCATTATTAAAATGTTAAAATAAATTATACTGATGCATAAATGGCTGAGACTCACAAAGGATGACACAGGTAGCCCATTAAGTGAGAATATGATTGTCAAGAACAAAATGCAGACATTGAATTTATAATCTATACTTCAGGTACATAATATTACCTTCCAAACTTGGAGACAAAACAAAAAAAAAAATTAAGACTAATCTGGAAAAAAAAAAAAAGTACATTCCAATTTCAAAATAATGCAGGGAAATTGCCAATTTATTATTCATAAAACTGCATGTTACATAAAGAGGTGATTTCAAGACTGGTAAAACATAGAATGGTTCTGAAAAATAGTTTCAATCTATACTTCATTCAACCAGTAACATACATTTTTGGTGTTATGGCTATTTGACATGATGTATAAAATTATAACTGTAAATTATGTTTTCATAATGCACTAATGGACCCACATTTGAGGCAGCATGTAATAATTTTGTCCTTATGAGAAGAATAGTTAAGCAACTGAAGTGACCTGCTAAAGAAATATCAAATATATATGTGTTAGAAGCCCACATGAAACTTTGGTTTCTTTATGAAGTCTACCACCCAAATAAAGTGATGATGCAGCAGCATCAAATGTGTTTTGCCTTTAAATTAGGTACTGAAATTTAAGGTGGCCTTTTTTTCCAGTTGAGTGAAATCACTACCAAATTGGTCTACAGACTTACTACAGTAAGACATTTATCCTAACTGTATTGCTTGGGAAAATACCCATGACACTTACTTAAGGGGTTGTACTAGATGAGGGGGTTGGACTAGATAACCTTTAAATATTCCTTCCAACCCAAACTATTCTATAATTCTATGATACTCTGATTTCAATGGATGCAGATAAATTTGCTAACACATGCAGAGCACCCTCAAAGACTGCACGTCCCACAAAGTTATGGCACAACGGATTTTGCATGCCCAGCTTAATTCCTGCTTGACATGGTGACTGATCAGTTACATCGTTTTGAATGCCAAACCATCATATTCAGTCAGTGGCTGAGACACTGCTGTAAGGAAAACCCCTGAAAGTTTATATGTGGGGTGTTCATACTGCAGGGGTGGTCAGTGGGATGTGGGGCGATAGAAGCTTTTCCTTCCCTTTCTGCTCCCCACCATTCAGAGGCAACTGATGCTACTGGGCTGACCTGCACATATCAAGCTGTTGAATGGGAAACACCCATTGTGTATCTTCAGCCTGCCCCTGGTGTGTGAAGAGGGATCCCGAAAAGAAAGGAGCCACCAAAAAGCCTGCTGTAGCACATGCAGAGAATAGAGGATGACTCCTGTCTTTTTGGCCTGAGGATAAATCCCTTAGCACCAGCAATGCATCAGCACAGCCTGGCATTGTGTTTTGCTTTGCAAATGCTATAAAGGGCATAAATATGGGCACCTCCCCATCAGCCCTTGTGGAGTACAGCAAGGCACAGACAACTCCAGTGCTCACTGGAAACTAATTTAATGCCAGGTGGAGAGATGACATTGTTGGATTTAGCTTCACAGACAAAATGCCTGACTTCATTATCTCATATACTTAGCAAAGCATCCTACCAAACATATGTGGATTTAGCATTGATCGTGGGGTTCTCTTGTCCTGTATGGCAATATCTGTTCTGTGTGTAACAGGACTATCACCTTAGGTGAAAAACACACAGTCTGTTTTTAGTAACATCTCCAGTGTTTAGCTGAAATGCAGGTCAAAGGGAGAAATATAGGAGCTGACTGAGAAGAAAGTGATGAGTGATGCATGTAAATATCAGTTTTGCTTCTTACAAAGTTATGTCGAACTGCAGTCATTCAATGTGAGAATGAAAAGGATCTGCATTGGGCTTTGGAGGGAGACTAAATTAGAACATGGAGCAGTGTTGTGGACCAGTCTGTTTCTTTATATCGCTGGGTGATATTCATAGTGTTCAAGAGGATGAATTGAGCAAAGAGCATATTCTCTTACCTGTAATGTATCTGTTCAGCATTCAGTAAACTTGGCAATATCTGTTTAAGAGAAATGAAGAAATGAGAGGAAATTTTGGATCCCTCAATTTTTATGTACACTGAGGTCAAGATGTGCATTGGAGAAGACCTTGCCAAAACCATGCTTGCAGTATCTCCTTCAGTTATGTAGTTTAAAAGAAGCCAGTCCTGATGCTTCAGAAGATGTGGTATTCAAATGACTTCAGTACACGCTTGAAAGAAAAAGTGCTGGTTTCCCCATGATCAAACAACCTGATGGTGCATTTCATAATGAAAGGCTGTTTTATAAAATGTTGCTTAAGATTGGTTGCTAGTTAAACTTGCAGGTCATTTGGCAATGTGGAGTATTACAGGCAGATTTCTGTTTCTGCAGTGCTAAATAACATCTTCCAAAAGCAGGACATTTGCATGCATCTGTATTGTTTCTGTAGTGTGTCAGGTTAAACTCACTGACAGGAATTATCTGAAGATTTTCAAAGTGTTGTCTTGTTCTGTGTGCTCCCATGGAAGACTGCATTTTTCTTCTCAAAAATCACATCTCTGTAGCCTCTGAAATATGCCCCTCTCCCTTTAGACACATTTTTAAGTATGATTTGATAGATCTCACAGATGAAAAAAAATGCCAATAGCTCAAATAATAAGTTAAAGCTTTCTATGAATATTTCAAGTGAACTTCTACTCAAGGTTACATTTAATGCAAGGCTACCATTGTTTTTGTTTTTTTCTGAGGACTGGAGAAAAGGAAAACAATTTTTTTTTTTTTCTTTAAAACTGTTTTGGTGATAGCCTGAAGAGTGAAGGGGCAGTCTTGAGGGATCTGTGATAGCAGCATCTTGAAGTACTCAGAAGATAGTCAGTATCAGTGCTGAGATTTGGAAGAAGAACCATAAAGCTTGAAGTTGATATCTTGACGAAGAAGACAAAGATAAACTCAACTAAAATTATCAGCACAGCTCTGAGCCCTAACAAATGTTTCCATTATGCTTGTTAAGATTTGAGAATAACCACAGAAGACAATAAATATGTTGAGGATTTTTAATCCAGCTTCATGAATTTTAGCTTTCTTGCTTGTGTGAAAACTAAAAAAAAAAAAAAAAAAACCCACAAAACAAACAAACAAACACAAAAAACCCCCACCCACTATCCTTTGCAAATGCAAAATATAGAAGGGATCCATTTTAAGGGAAGAAAAAAAATCCTACTGCTCACTTTGTGTCTCTGTGCATGTATAAAATATGATAAAAGATTAATACACTTTAGAGTGAAATTTCTCAGTCTAGGCATTACGTATAATTTTAATTACATCATCTCTTCCTTGGTATTTACAGGATTAAAAGGTCAGAGATGGAAAACATAGAGTGGAAAAAGATATTCTACATTACTAGGCCATCTTTTGGTTTTGTGTTCTCATCTTCTTTCCTACTTCATATAACACTTCTTTCAGTTCAGCTGTAATGTTTTTCTTCTTGCCACTTTTACTGTGTTTTAATGTGTGATTGTTTTCACTGATGACCTAAAAGCTATTAGGATCTTAAAGTGTTAGATGTTTTTTGTGTATAACATAGAGATTACAGTAATCAAAATCTATGAAGGAAACAAACATGGTTAAAATGATCACACTGGTCCTATCTGACAGTACTTGAATCTGCCTATGGATGTGGAGTAGTTTTTGTCTAGAATTGATTTATCTGTGAAAACATGAGAACAATTCTTGTTGCTTTTGAGTTAGAAATAATGATGTTTTGGAAGTAGTTACCAGGACCGATTTAAAAATTGGCTTTCACAGCAGAAAGGGTATGTGTCTACCAGCACAGTGTCAAAGTTTCAAGGCAGACAGCTGGTCAATCTACACATTTGATCACTTCTGGTGAATTTCTTGAGAGACTATTATAGGTAGGTCTATATTATAGGTAGATAAACTGAAGGTTTGGGTCCATCCTCATAGCCCTCGATATTCTTTATTAACTCTCAAGAAATAAAGCTGTCTGGTTTTACATGAAAAAACCTGGAGAAATGGAGCTACCTATGTAGGAAGGTCAGTGGGAGGAGGAGGACTGTGTCATATTATAACATTGCCACAGGGAGCCATGAAAGAAAGATAGTTAAAGAAATCCACTCACCACCATGGTGTTAAAGAACCTCTTTTCTTAGTAGGTAAATCTACCCACTCTTGTATAAATAATTGTATAAACAAATATAAATCTTGTATAAATTAATATGAAGTTATAGGTAGATTAAGAAAACATCATAAGCAGTTAAGCATCCAATGAGTATTGTTTTGATTAATTTCAGTTGTATAAATATTGGTCAACCACTTATCCAAGTGTTATATTGGGTTAATTTGCATAAATCTGTTAATCTGAATGAACCATTACCCTTGTCTGACAAAAGTACATCACTCGTATCCGTCTTCTTTAATTTCATATGCATGGGAAATCTGTGGTAGATATTGAGAGATTATTTAAAACTAACTTCAGTTTCAATCTACATTAGGGGCCTTTTTTTAGTGTTCATACTAGCCATTTTTTATAGTTTGCCCTAAAGAAACCTCTAACTGTCAGTCCAGTCTTTCTCAATCAGGACATGCCATGGTAATGTTTATTACTACGTCTTTGACCTTTCCTATCAATATACTTTTCATTGCTTGCTTGACAGTATATTTGTAAAAGGGACTATGAAAATCAGATATTATTTACAATTTTCCAGCTAATTAATCCAATTTTTGTTGTGGGATTTTTTTTTTTCTAATACAAAATATTTAATTTCAAAGTTTTGAAAGAAAACTGTAATCTTTTCATAATTTTCCACAATGAAAATATAAGAATCTTACAGCAAAAGTTTTTATATTGTCTTTTGAATTAACCTATTTTTAATTTCCCATTCCCTTTTAGCACTTGCTCAAATTCTGCATAAAATGTGTTTAATTTTGCTCTTCTTTCTGCCATTCAGCCACCAAACCTGAAGTATCCTGTATTCCCTCAACTCTGGCTGTTTGCAAATTCCAACTTTTTGTGTCAGCTTCACTTCATCAGTTCATACATTTGAAGGCCAACAGGGATCACTAGATCACTTAGTCTGAGCTAAATATAACACCAGTAGTACAATTTCACCTAGTTAAGCTCTGGAGTAAGCCAAATAACTTGTAATAGACTCAAGCTTATGTCCCAGAACAACCATCAGTCTTGATTTGGGATTTTCAACAACTGGAGAAATATCATCACTTTACTTGATGGCTCTGATAGTTAATCACCACTGCAATTAACAAATGGCCTCATTACAAGTTTAAATATGTCTAGCTGGAGGCTCCAGCCATTGATTCTTGTTATGCCTTTTTTTATGCCTTTCTCCACTAGATGAAAGAACCTTTTGGTGTCCAACAGTTCTCTCAATTCTGCATAAAGTGTGCAGTTTTAGGTCAGTCTGTGCAAGAATACTACAGGAAGCCTCAAAAGATGTCACATTTGAGAACAGTTAGGAATTAATGTTTGGATGTTCTCTTTACTATCCAGATTCTGCAAAGTCTACTGAAAACAGTTGACTGGGATGTACTATTTTGCATCTAGGTAGAAGCATAATGACTTTTTTGGTTTGGGTTGGTTTTTTAGGTGGTTTTGTTTGTTTTTTTCTTTTTGGGGGGGGTTGGGTTTTTTGGGGGGGGTTGGTTTTGTTTGTTTGTTTGTTTTTACATTGTTTTGTAAGGAAATTAGGCTTTTAAAATCATACTATTTGTCTTTTCCTTTCATCCTCTCCCCTCAATTCCCAGACAACTTGGGAACATACTAAATTATTTCAGCTGTATGTGATAGTTTAGTAGAGATCTCAAAGGTTTTGTGCTTCTTTAGTTTCTCATAAGAGACAGGGGACGAGAGATCTTTGTCCAGTTTGTTCCTCTCTCCCTTTCCCTCACTCACCAGAGAAATAACTGCTGTTATCTACTTTGAGCCTATTTGAGCCAATACCAAAAAGCAGACCAGTATCTGAGTGGTTCAGAATTAAATGCTTTTTTGTGTCCAGCAAGTAGGAGCTGTGGGAGCAATTCAAACAGTGATGAAGAGAAAGGGTGGTTAGGGCTTGGTGGAAAGAATGGATTACAAAGGTAAATGCTGGAATTTCTGAACTGGGACAGACTGGAAGGGATTAGAGGTTTTCTGGAGGAAATAAATTTTTTTTAGTTTCTGATTCAGATTCTAGATATTTCTTTAAAAACTCGGGATTCTGGCTCTGAATATGTCAATAAAACCCCACAGTATATTTGTCATGATCACAATAAAGCATCTTCTCATTATATTGTGCAGTTTCTTGTTCTAAAAGGAGTTTCATGTAATATATTTGTGTACCTTACAGTTGTAAGATAAATTTTTGATGTCCATTTGATATGCAGCACAGTTGAAATTTTTAAAAACAATTTTCTCAGCTTTTATTCTGGTTTTGTGGCAGAAAAATAACATTCACCTTCTTCTATCATCTTCAGAAACTACCTTTTAGGCCCAAGACATAACTTCACATATCAAAATGTCAGTTTTCTTGCTTTCTTATTTTTCATCTTTTCTTTTAAATATCTTTTCTGTTCTCTCAGGCTTATTTTACAGGCCATAATTTCCCTTCACAGCTAAACCATGTGAAAGGAAAATAACCTTTCAGAACTAATTAATGAAGATTATAACTCGTTGGGTTAAAATATGTTTAAAATAATTAAATGTGCCATTTACCGGTTGGAATTCTCACAGCTTTTTATTAAGTGTTTTCAGTAAAGGGTTAGCTCAAAAGTTATGTTAGGGTATAAGTAGGTGTCTGCTGAACTCCTGAAAGGAATTTATAATGACCTTATTTTATTTCCAATTCAAAGCAAAGTTTTCTTTCTAAAGTTTTCTCTACTGTGTACAACTGATTCTGAAAATAAATGATTGAAAATTTAAATATTTTAAAAGCTTCTTTACTGAGGGACTCCCTTTCTGTGGGAAGAGTACAATTCACAGCATCATCTGGTAAGCATAAGAAAAGATAAATATGGGGACTGACAACGGGACTTCTGGCAGAATTGCTTCATGGGCTTCAAAAGCCAATCACATACTTTAGAGAAGTATTCTTGGGGAATCTGAAAAACAATAATTTCTCTAAGACTCTTGCCATTCCTATCATATATTTTTCTTCAGTGATCCCTCAGAAAAACAGTGAACTCTAAAACTATTTTTCAAGAGAATATGAAATCAATTTGAAAGGAAAACTCAGATTTGAATCTCTACTGTTGAAGAAATACATTTTTCAGTTGTCAAAACCTGTAGAGTATTACTCTAATGTGTAGGGAAAGTAACAGGAAAGACAGCCTTCTATCTCTTGTATTGTGCATAGGTTTGGAACCACAGAACACTACAGGACGTTAGCTGAGATGTATTATAAACTGCTTTCTATTTCTCTTAATCAGTATTTGCAGCAGCATGAACTTCACCGAGAGCTGCATCAAACTCTAGAGTCTGACTACTATACAACAATCTAAATATTTATATTTTTTGTCAATAGAAAGATTTCTCTTAAAATTATGGTGATTGTCCTAGTCACTAATTCAAGTACCTGCTAATTACAGAATGTCACTGGCACAGCTAATATGGAATAATGTGTCCCATGTCAATCTTCATTACACAGCTTTCTCATCCTATGTGATAAAGAACAAACAGGCAAAACTTTAGTATTCTATTTGTGAAGCAGACTCTGACCTGAGAACAGACAATTGTATAATTTTAAATAATTGCTAAAATTGACCCTTTACTTTTCTAAATCACTCTGTCATCTTTTTGCAATGTGTTTAGCTTAGTCAGTACCTGCATTTCAAAAGCACTTAGGTCAAACTTGTTACATCACTAAAACTTGTACTAAACTTCTTTGCATGAGCTGCCTCTGCCTGCAGCCAAAAGAGAACTGAGGGAGAATGTAGCATGGCAGAGGCAGACCACATGATGGCTAATCACAGACCTTAGTTTAAAAGGGACATAAAACCTCCGCCAGAATAAAGAGTAATTTAAATGTGACAGTGGATGAAGTAATATCATTAAGCAGAAAATGGGAGCTCAATGAGGTACACAGTGCTAATACTGATAACAGCAGTAACTGAGCTGCAATGCAATCAGTGCTTAATCAAAGACTGGACGAGCAGTGGTCAGTTAAACACACCACTGCATAAAGTATTTTTAAAGTAATGGCAAGACTATGGGCAACTAAATGGAAGAACTAACAGGAGGGGTGTATGAGGTGACAGTACAAGATGAGCTTTTTTATAGAAACAGGACTGGAAATCAATGACTAAAACGTAACTATGAGCTGTGTGTTGCTCATGGAGAATGAAATGGTGGGTTAAGTATTCTCTTTTATTGTCTTTAATTGGCAGTACTAAACTGGAAACATTTCCACGGTTAAAATGGAAACCTCCTGAACTGGAATAATTGGAGGAAGAATAAAGAAAAATTCTCTTGCAGTAGCGAGTGATAGGAGCCTGTTCTTGAACCCTTCTATCAAATCAGGCAATAGTAGAGGCTAATTTTTTCTGCAGAGAGAAATGCTATTAGAAATGTTATCCTTATAAGAAATATTAACTTCCAAAGCACTTTTTAGGCAATACACATTATTGCTAATATAAAAGTCTAACACTCTTTGTTATAAAAAGATTTCTTCTGTTTTTCCATTAACTGAGCCATAAACTAAGAACAGGTGACTCTGTCTTTGATCTACTTCAGATAATTGATTCATCTATAATAGTCTAAGTATAGGCAAAAAGGTTTGGATCAACTGAATGCAAGTTGATTGCTTAATTTTGATGGAAAAACAAGCAGGAAGATTAATTCTGTCCAGATTTAAATTTCCAGAGGAAAGCTTTAAAAAATAAGTCTAAAATAGCTTAGCATTTGAATGCAGAAAAGGTCCAACATTTCCCAAAGTCAAAGGTAGTTATACTATTAAGCAACTTATCTCAGTCAAGGGAAGAATTTGCAGAGGAGGGCTCTAGAGGAATAAAGGAAGATATTAAAAATAATTAGAGTTCATTTAGAGAATAAGAAACTATGAATAATGACAGAAGACTGCCCAAGTTGTCAAGGATTATAGGGATAAAATGAGAAACACTAAAAGATGGTTCAGGGAAAGGAGAGGAAGGAAGGAAGGAAGGAAGGAAGGAAGGAAGGAAGGAAGGAAGGAAGGAAGGAAGGAAGGAAGG
>JANIJG010009207.1:7775-49728 GCA_024611175.1 Megaceryle torquata | reverse complement strand
TCATGTGTTTGTAGATACCAGTAAGAAAATCAAAACTCAATTAAGCAGCACACAATACTTCAACAAAGACTGGTAAGGTGTGGAAATATACACTTTTCATGATGTGAGGACTCAAAATGCTCTTTACCCCTTATGAGGCAGTTATTGCTGTGCAAATGGCTGTGTGTTGCACTCTGAGGTAACACAGAGCAAGAAGAGAACTACCAAGGTCTAAGTAGACTTTCATGACTGCCTGTGTACCCTACCATATGGATGGTGTTCCCCTTGCTGGATGACTTTGAAAAGGATTTTTTTATTTTTCCCATATATTGGATGGGAAATTATTGATTAAATTCTTGATCGTGACCATTTTGACTATGTCAAACGTGGCAGAAAAGTTATGCTAACATTAAATTTCTAATTAATTGGACAATCTAATGCTTGGGGTAGACATTGGTATGAATTCTAACTAATGCATTGCTGTGCCTTACTAGGCAGCAGACAACTTTAATAAAATGTAATTTGTAACATTTTATGCTCTGCTTCTTCCAATTTCTTCCCTCCTTTTCCCACAATTACTAAAGATCAGATGTTTTGTTTGGAAAGGAATACATAATTTTCTTACGCATTAAAAATACCACTGTCCTGTCTGGGTAGGCCGATGTGATGTGGCATTTTGGAGCCATCTGGAAAAAATAAGGGACAAATAAGGTCAACAGAAAACATTGTACGTTATGAAAAGCTAATCATTATTTTGTTAGTTCCCTTGCCTGAGTACTATGACAGACTTTGTGGGACCAAATGAACCCATGTAAATCTCAGTATGTTAGAAATTTTATAAGAAGAACCTGTGTATGCTGTTTGATCCTTTTGCCGTGTTTTGATACTATATGTGAAATAGCTACAGAACTATGAATTGATCTTGAATCTGATCATCTATGGCAGACAGGTCTTCATTGTTCCAGTCCTTGCCTTTGCCTTCTATGACTTGGGCATTGTGTTTGGAGGACTTGCAGTGAAGTCAGAGGCAAAAAAGTTATTGAGTACCCCAGCCATGTTCCAGGTAACTAGGTCTCCTGTTTCCTTCCCTACTCTATTCCCTACCCTATTTTTGACTTTTATCACTGATATACCAATCTTTTCTTGTTGCCCTTGATGTCCCTAGCCAGATTTAATTCTATCAGGGCTTTATTTTTCCTGACCTGGTCTCTGGCTGCTTGGACAATTTCTCTGTATTTCTCCCAGCCTTCTTCTCCTTTCTTCCACACTTTGTAGGCTTCCTTTTTGTGTTTGAGTTTGTCCAGGGTCCTCTTCTTCATCCATGCCAGCCTTCTGGTGTTTTAGCCTGACTTACTCTTTTTTGTGATACATTGCTCCTATCCTGGAGGACGTGAAAATTAACCATCTTTCTTGGGCCCCCCTTGCGTCCAGGACTTTATCCCATGATACTCTAACAAGCAGAGTCCAAGGCCAAAGTCTGCTCTCCTGAAGTCCAGGGTAACAAGTTTGCTGTGTGCTCTCCTCACTGTCCTAAGGATCTTGAACTCCAGAATTTCATGGTCACTACAGCCAAGGCTGCCCTTGAGCTTTGCATTGCCCACTAGTCCTTCTTTGTTAGTGAGAACCAGGTCCAGCATAGCACCTCTCCTCACTGACTTCTCTATCATGTGGAGAAGGAAATTATCAACATATTCCAGGAACCTCCTGAGTTGCTTATGCTTTGCTATGTTGTCTCTCCAACAGGTAGATATCGAGGTAGTTGATGTCCCCCATGAGGACAAGAACTTGTGAACGTGAGGCTGTTCCTATCTGCCTATAGAAGGACTTATCTGTTTGGTCTTCCTGGTTGGGTGGCTTGTAGCACACTTCCACTATAATGTCACCTGTCCCTGCCCTCCCTTTAATCCTGACCCATGAGCTGTCAGTTGGCTTTTCATCCCCAGGAGGAACTCCATACACTCTAGCTGGTATGTGAGTACTTAGGGACACTCGACATGCATGGGACTGACTGTCCCAACCAGTTTTGTTGCCTTTGAAACCACCGGGAGCCTCTGCTATGCACTCACCTAGATCCTGCAAGTTTCCAGAGCAGCAAGAAAGAAGATGCAATATAGGGGATGAATGCAGTATAAGGAGACCCAGGATGTTTAAGGTACTGGGAAGCAGGGCAAATGAGGAATAACACATGCTCAAAAGAGGTGATGGTGGTGACAATGATGTTGATGATGACAGTGATGATGATGAAGCAGCACACAAACTTGCATAAATAAGGACAGAATAGACAGAATGATGTGAAGTTGGAGGCCAAAACATACCTAACACAGTTACTGCTGCAGGAAGGCAGCTGCTTTTGTGACTGCAGGATGCTTAGCTGAAACACTGCCAACCTTTCCAAGGCATGGGGAAATTAGTTACTTTTATTAAACTTAGATGAAGTTCCCCAGAACTGTCCTCTTCCCCTGGGCAGACAGCAGTCTCTAAATTACTTCTCAGAGATGTGCCAGGAAATGCTTTCAATTGTTGGAAAGTACACCAGATATTTCTTAAAACCTTTTCTGCTCATTTGACTCTTTGTTCACCCACCGTAGCTACAGAAGAAAGAACATATTTTTTTTTTTTAAATTTCTTCTAACACAGAAAATATGTTCAGAGTCACAGATTTATTTTCTGTCTCATAATTCCCCATGTTCTGGATGTTGTGCCTGTGTTTTTCTGGATGTAGTGTGTTGCTAGTATATGTACATAAAACTTTGTAAAATAAGTGTGGAAAGTACAGGACTGTTGTGTGAAATAGAAGCTTGATAATCATTAATTATCACTAAAGGCAGAAAGAGCTATTTCTGTCAGAATCAGACTCATTGTTGCCAGTTCTTGTGGTTTTCATGCAGCAAGTGTTTTTTCTTGAAGGCCTGCCATAAGTTCAGTGATTACACTAGAATTTCAACTTTCATTTAAAAAAATGACAGTTTATGTGTCTTATAGTTAAGCAAAGAAGCTTGAAAATATGAATTAAAAATAACCTGTTATGAAATGAAAACATCTCATGATCTTTAATACATTATCTTTATTTATGAAAATTAGAAAGCCAAATATTCTCAGCTGGGGAAGGAAAGCTTTTGTTTGACATGACAGGACTTCAGTGTCTCTTTTTGTGCCAAATTTGATTTCTCATTGATTGCTGTCATAGTCATTGTCATCTCCTAGTCTTAGCTGACTGCTCACTACAAGTAAGTCAGATGTCCCTTGTGAATTAGCCAAACAGTGTAGCAGACTAATACTTTTATTGACTGGCAAGCATGGTTCATACCATGAATACATGGGAGGTACAGGTTTTCCTTTTTTTTTTTTTTTTTTTTTTTTCCATGACAACTCACTAATGATTTCTTTTTAAACAGTGGAAAAAATAACTATCACACAATTTCTTACATTTAAGAAATGTATCTAGAAAAAGGAATTAGAAGGGAGTGAGACAGCTTGGGAACACTAGTAGGGAAATGGTTCTTTTTTTCCCCCTATCACTGTCTCCATTGCTTCAGAGTCATAATGAAATTGGAGTCCCCCAGGTCATTCTGCATAACAATTTTGTGAAGCTGATTCCTTGCCATTTTCTGTAAATTAAATAAATAGTCTAAGATCAAACAAAAACAAGCTCTCACGTTTATCTATACCCATAAAAATAAGGGTCAGCTTTGGCTGACTTTTGTAGTGTGTAGTACTTTACAAATGGGATGCCCCACCAAGCTGTAGTGTTTGTAGAAAGGGGCTCTGCCCAGACTAGGGCTATCATAACCCTCCTATACATTCAAAACTATACTATGGAAAACACAACATGCTCTCACTTATAAAGGTGCTGTCCATCTATTCAAGCCCTGATTCAGCAATCTAGTGAATTTGGGTGCAAGCGTCACAATACAGTGTTCGGGGAATTCAAAGAGCTTCCTTTATTTCTGGTCTACTACATCAAATTTAAACTCACAGACTAGTCCCATCACTGTCCCTCAAGAGCCTGTGTCAATTATAGTATGTCTCATGTATTCTTGGTTAGCAGGAACCATCTATATACTGTATACTAGCAGAAGCCATCATATACTACAGGATACATGAGTTTCAAATTTGTGGAGGCTGAAATACTAAGATGTTATTTCACTCAAAAACATTTCCTTCTGTAAAGAGTAAAGGAATTGTTTTTCATTGAAATCATTTTAGTGCTGAAAAGCCACAAAGCAGATTTTCCAAGACAGTTAAGTTGAATAGGTATTCCATAATAAGCATGATTTAAATATATTTGTCTGTAAATACTGGAGTACAGTACACCAATGTATCAGTACAATAGCAGTAAAGTAAAAATCCTGAGTGGAATTATGGTTTCATAGTTTAGTGCAGTGCTATTCTTCTGTTGGTGATTATTTTTATTATCAATATGCCTACACACTCTACTTACTGACAGGAAAATTAGTATTCAGGCATAAACAGAAAGACACTTGTTCCCCAAAGACTTTGCAGTGTTAAGTATGTCACCTCTGCACACTCAGCATCCTCAGCTGGGGAAGCTGAGATCTCTGAGACATCCCTGCCGTATTGCTCCAGTGGGAAGGTGATCTCCTTTCAGAATAGTGGTGGATAAATCCTGTTTTGATAAACTATCTGTAAACTGATTTATATATAGTGTTGCTCAAAGGTAGCTGGATTTCATTTCTACTTGTGTCTGAAGACTACTAGCATTTGCAGGCATCTACCTAGGTAGGCTGCTCACAGGGAACACAGGGAAGCCATCAGCTCATGTGTTGTGATTTAGGAAGTGGGAAGCTGGGGTGCCTCAGTGGGAACTAAGCAGCAATAAGCTAACGGTCTTATCGTTAGTAGACTGCAATGACTTTGAAATGTCTTGGTCAATCTGTCTGACCAACCCATAGTTTTCAAACTTCTATATTTGTTTTTATTGTCTCAGAAATACTGGGAATTTTTTTTTCCTATCTTTTAAAAATATTAATTGCTATCTGTACTATATAAAAGGTTCCTTTATGTATCATTGGAAGATAAATATTTTTTCCTTTGGACTCCTTGATCCTAAAAGCTCTTAATTTTTTGTGCCTCAGTTAAGCCCATCTTCTGCAATGCAGAGAGCAACAATACAATTGATAGGAACCGGGAACCTTCCCAGCATTTATCAGAGATTCAGTACCTGTAGCTGGTCTCCCAAATGTATGTGTTTGTTCCACCCAGCTTGATCAAGGTGTAAATCAGAGAGGAGAATTCTGCTCACTGAACATTTTAAAAACGCAGATAGAGATGCAGATGGGTTCAGTAAAACAGGAGAGTGTGAATCTAAATGTGATATGAAATATAGATGAAAATGCCTTGCCTCAGACAGATTTAATATTAATATCAACATCTCTTGGATGAAAAAAGACCAATATTTTGTGGTTGTGACATTTTCCACAGTTACAAAACAAGCAGATTTCTTAGGGATATTTCTGAACTAGATGGAAAAAAAAAAAAATTGTAAATGGTGGTATTATTTTAGACTCGATTCAGCCTGATACATTAAGTTCCATTACCTGTCTACTTTTTGGGATTTAAAAATAAAGAAGAAGGAACAACTTTTAATGGTTTAAATTAGACATCTCTTATACAGCACTCTGATTCTTCAGTAACTATTGACTAGACTTACCTGTTTTCATTGCTTATGTAAAACTGCTTCAGAATCAAGCATTCTATACAGATGGAGATTATGAATTCTCTCTTTGTCCTAGATAGCAAAACCATGATTTCTAATGGAATTGGATAGCATTAATAATATATAACTTTTCCACCATCTGCTGAAGATTTTTTGTAGGAAACTTTTAAACAGAAAACAAGGTCTGATTTGTAAAACCTAACTCAAGCTCAGATGTTCTGGGTGTTTGATCTTAAAATGAACAGTAGATGGCTTCAGAATTTTTTTCCACCAGTGATCACTGGTTGCAGATAAAGATAGAAGACACAACTACAGACCATACAGAACAGCTCTAAAGAGCTGATGTGGGAAAGTCAGATTTTCATTTTTGCATACACTGCTAGTCAAATAATAGTAATAATAAAAAAGTTAAAAAAACTAGGAGTACTTAATTAAAATATGCTGGCAAAATTCCACACCTAATAATATTTAAAGCCATACAAACAGCTGTACTGGATCATACTAAGAGCCTAGTGTCTCTCATGAGAGAGAAGCTGGTACCACAAGTGTAGGTAAGGGTTTCTGAAGAGGTTATTTATCAAAACGTCCCTTAATGGGACTTTTCAAATCCCATCAATCTGTTGTATCCATAGTCTTGTGGTTAACTGATGGATCTTTCTTCTTCTAATCTACAAATCTATCTTTGACCACATAATGCTGTTTTCCACCATGTCATAACTCTGAACTCATAGTTTAGGTACACACTGTATAGTAAAGTCATTTGTGCCTGTAACATAACGAGTGTTTATTTCATGGAATAATCAGTGCTTTGTGACAGTCATGAAATCAGAGGCCTGTATCCTATCCCACCCTTCCCCACCAATGTTTATGATCCAGATGAATCTCTGAGCAGTTTTCTCAGTCCTCATCAAAAGTTCAGCAACTTTGTTCATTCTTGTTACTTTTTCTGCACTTTTCCAGTTCTGTTATCTCTTTTTTGAGATGATGCAATGGTTGGATTTGTATAATACCACAGTGGCACTTTCTGTTTGTCTTTACTGTTCTTGTCTAAGGTAGAAAAGCACAAGTTTATTATTTAAATAATTATTATACTGTATTCTTCATTACCACAGTTAAAGCTGTTAAATACCACAGTGAACAGCACTAGTAAATGAAATTACGTTAGAGATGATTCGACCTTAATGATTGTAGAATATTTTCCACTGGAATGGGCTGCCCAGAGAGGTGGTGGATGCCCCATCCCTGGAGTCATTTAGGGTCAGGCTTGATGGGGCTCTGAGCAACCTGCCTTAGGTAGAGATGTCCCTGCTTGTGTAGGGACATTGGACCAGATGACCTCTAGAAGTCCCTTCCAGCCTAAAACATTCTGTGATTCTGTGATTTTTTGATGTGAACACATGCCTTGTCCCAGACAAACTTGACAAACCCCAAT
The DNA here is from genome assembly GCA_024611175.1 of Megaceryle torquata. NCBI lineage: Eukaryota > Metazoa > Chordata > Aves > Coraciiformes > Cerylidae > Megaceryle > Megaceryle torquata. The sequence continues at coordinate 42,640 of JANIJG010009207.1, read as the reverse complement.
TTAGTATTTGGATAAGATGACATAGATATATTTTCGTTTTGCAACTAAAGAAAATATCTAAATTGTCTCACACATTTGGAATTATTCCAATGTTTTCTCATAATATTTTATCTAATGAAAAATGAAGAAAAGTTGTTTGTTCCCCCCCCCAATATATACATGTGTGTATGTATAAATAAATATATGAGAAAGACTGTCTTCACAATTGAAAAATAAATGTAAATACTACTTCAGAAAAAACAGTGCTGCAAATAAGCTGTGGTTTAATACATTAACACATTTAACAGATTTTCTTCTTAAAATTCTAGAATTACATTGTCTTCTGGCCTAGCAATGTCAGTTCTCTCAGACTTTGAGACAAAGTGAGAACATACTCATCTCTAGCATTTCAAGCAAGTAACTTCCTTCATAATATTACATTTATAAAATGCTTCAGTAGTCATTCTTGCTATTGGATTTTATAGACTGAAAATGTTGAAGTTATCTGTATATTTGAGACCATCTTTTGTCACGGTACAATATGTTACAGAATAAAATAAACACCTGTTTACCAAGGCTGATACCTTGATGTTCTTTGTATAATTTTTTCCTTACCTAGCTCTTGTTCATCAGACAATTATATCTGTAATAAGGGATTATTATTTTCATTTCTTTGCCTACAGAAAATAGCAGGATTCACTGCTATGTAAACATGTGATAATTATGCAAATAATTTAAAATCATATACTTTTAAGAAAAATAATATGAAATGTTAGCCTTTTTTGTCATCCTATGCTCTCTCTTTTCTTTTCCTCACATACATTCACTTATGTATATGGGTACACTCACATCAATTCCTTCTCTATCTTCAGAGACCAATAAACTTTATCATCTGGAAATCGAGGTAATAAAATACTGGAGAATTAATTAAATTAGATAGAATGAATTTGTTTGTAAATGCCCTAAGTTTCCTTTTTGCAAAACAAAAAAAAAACCTGTATGTAGGACATGAACTCTGTGCACAAAAGCAGTTTCCTCTGAGTTGACTTGTGTGTTACCTTCATACCTATATGTGCTGATCATCAAATGAGTGCTGTGGGGACTTGCAGGTTTGCTGAATCAGAGTGACACATTTCCTGTCTGATGCTTCCCTAGCTCCTGTGATGATGGATATTGACAGCAAGGTTTTGTTGTGAATTTATTATCCGAGTTATAGATCATTTGTGTGTGTGTCACTTTTCTGTATGATGTATTTCCACTGCTGATGCTGTCTTCCTTCTGCTCACAACAGTGGTCCTGTGTCCCAGCAGATTCATGTGTTTGTGGCAATAAAAGAGACAGAAGTGATGGCTCTCCTAGGATGCAGCTCATAAATTATCCCTTATTACCAAAGCACCAGACAAAACAGTTTTCTCAAGTGGTCACAGATGAGCAATGTCCAAAGGAATTTTTCTTTTCAGATGTTCATTAATGCATCTGTTTAGTGATCAGGGTGTGCAAACTGCAAAGAGGTCATAATTCACAGGTGCAAATACATCCACCAAAGCCCTCTGGAGACCAGCTTGATACTGATGTCAATGGATACTGGGTAGACTGAAGGACTTAACCATATGTTTTTGACTGTTCTTTCCTGTTGAAGTGTTACATTACTTTGAGTGCAAAATTCTATCTCCAGGAGGGAGACAGCACAAAATAATAGATGAGAGAAATGGAGGTAGAAATTAGAGCAATTAATATTACCAGCTGTGACTAAATCTGTTACGAATATGGTGAGCTCAGAGCATTTAACATATTTATACCAGAAAAGATGTCTTAAATATCTGTAATTATATAATGAAATGACTTCCTGCATAAAATTTTATCACACAGAATTAAAGATAACTACATTCCATGTGGCAAAATAAGGGTAATGTTAAGAGTGGAGCAAAACTTCAGATATTCTTCCTGCAAAAATTCTCTTTCCTGGAGCCTTCACATATTTCTTTTTTGGAAGAAAAAAAGCAGGTCTACTTTATTAAGATATTCAAAGACTATATTCTGGAGAAATTAACTTTGAAGAAGCTGCATACACTTTTGGTAGATGTAGGGAGGCTAAATTGAATCTCAGCTTGAAAGGGTTGGAACTTGGAGCTCGGGCAAGTTAGTTTCTTTTGCTGCCGGCTTCCAAGATAATTAATTTCTGGGGATCTGAAAACATAGAGAAGAGTCACCACAGTAAGAAAGTATCAAGAGATTAGGGTGCCCAACTGGATACTGGCTGGACCCTGACAGATCCACATTGCATTAGACAGTTCTTATGAAAGTCTTTGCTTTAGAGGAGTTGGTACTTGTCAAGCAAGAAAGATGCTAATACATTTTTTGTTGGTTTTGTTGGGTTAAAGGCTTCTTTCTATGCATGTCACCAAGCATACTCCACTAACTAGACACTCCTTGTCTGTAGATTTCTCCATTCCTTTGCTATCATCTTTGGCTTAGGCACTGAAAATTTTCTTCAGTTCACAAAAGTCCTACGGTGGAATAAGATCCGTCAGTCTGTGGACAACTGTGTATTTTTCATGAGATCATCCAAATTTTGTAATTGGTCTGTAGCAGTAGGCTATATAACTCCACACACTAGCTGTTCTCACTGGAGGTCTCGAAGTAAATGCTGTGGGTATGTCTGCATTGCTCTGGGACTGCACACAGAAAAGTCACCAGTGAATAAATCTAGTATTTGGCACTGGGTTGGCCACATGGCTTTATTGTCTGCCATGCTGATTCCATTTTCTGCGCCACACCAAATTCCTGATCAACACCCCCCAAGACCTCCTGGCACTGATGGCCAAACTCCTGCTGCCTTCTTGGCCTGAGCAAAAGGAGCAAATCTATCCATGCTCTGGTTTTAGCACCCCTGTAAAAGACATTCTATCTTACTTATACAAGGTATCATTGTTCATATAAGAGTAGAACATTAGTTTTTAGTTTTGCAAGTGAAGATTAATTGTAAAGCTTTTGCTTATTTTGGAAGCTTTTTCTAGAAAACCAACAGTCACCTTACATTGTGGGAAAGAATGTGAAATAAAGACAAGTGGATAATATTTTGTATAGTTTATAAGACTAAATAAAACAAAAGGTGTGGGGGTTTAAATTTGTTTTTCCTAATTTAAAATTTAATTTCAAGACTTTTAAGATTGCTGAAGTGGCTGAATTTGGTTTAATCTCTACTATGGACATTTGGTGAGAGGAAGGAAAATGAGAGACTCTCCTAGGTCCATTTATGAGGAATTAATTGCACAGAGAGAGGGAGAGTGCCTGTGAACTCTTTATCCAGACTCTTTATCCAGATTTCTTGGTGCCTGCCCCTGAAGGCACTTTGGCCCATGCTGAGGACTGTAGAAGTAATTGATGTAGGCAGAGTAGCATTCAGTCTTTGAGAAACTAAATTGGGAAGATGTTTTTGATGTTTTTTCATGTCATGCAACACCAATTTTAAATCAATTTTTTTTTTTTTTCAACAAAAAGAAAGGAGGAAGGATGAATTCCCCCCTATTACAGGCAGATTAGCTCCCTGCTTGTTGTCAATATACATATCAGCTAGACAAAGCTTGGGCAGACTTCTTTTAAAGGTCTGTGTAGATTTACAGCTTGTCCTTTTTCTAGTAATTTCCAGTGGCTTTTGGTACCTTTCTTATTGCTTTATTTAACCTTTATTCACTAGGTTTTATTTGTCCTGATCAATGGTAAGTGCATACCTTTCTGTTCTGGACTCTCTGTGGACTATAGTACAGACCTGTTCCCTTGATTGAGTTGTTCTATTATTGCTATTTTTGTTTTCACTCTTAAAGCTTGTCTTTCTTTAATTCACTTTAAACAAACATATGAGTAGCTGTAAAGGGTGGATGGTACCAATACTGTCAAGATCCCATTGATCTTCCAACTGAAGTTGCTTGAAGGCAAGCTGCTGGTTTTTCAATGTATTTTGGTTTTTAATTTTCTGATTATTTTGGTAGCTTAGAAATTTTTGTAGAAATGAAGATGGAATCATCCTTGCCTTTTCATGTACACCTCCTTTCTGTGTTAGTCCCAGCCAATATGGCACTGTCAGAAAGTGTTAGATACAGCTTTTTATGTTGTCTGAAACAGTTTCTCAACTGAAAGCTGGAAATAGCAGTTTGAAAGCCTGCGTCCCGGACTGAGTTTAGCATGTTGTGTTAACACTTATCTTCATTATGGTTACTTCTGCCAAATGCTTTCTGCTTTTTAGACAGTTCCAGTTTTCCTGAAGGGAAAGATCTGCTGGGCATTAGCTGTGGAAGTAAATAACTGGCCATGAAGAATGCGAGAGGACAGAACTAGCGTGTAATGGATTGTATTTATGTACATAGAAATTCTGATATATTGGGTTAGGCATAAGTAGCTGTATATTTTTATACTCTATTTTTTAGTATGCATTTCAGAGTGTAAACTTTAAAAAATGACAGCCTTTCCTAGGATTAAAAATGGTGATGATCTGAGGAGGGGTCAGCACTGTAGAGAAGGGATGCTACATAGGTCCCTGAGCAGTTGAAGCTGTTCATCATTAAATCTTCACAGCTCAGCAGTAGCTTTGGGGTTCAATATATGCTGTGATCCCAGAAGACCCTGCTTTCAGTGTCAGCACAAGCAGATCCATTTCCAATACTTATGTCCCTGAACTGTGAGGCACAGCCCTAGGATTCCTAGTGATGTGTACTCACTTGTTAAGTTCTTCCAGCTGGGTCAAAAATCAGAACTGCATACATTAATTCATTACAATAACATGCCAATCTGATTAAGATGGTCTTGTGGCTTCCTTATAAAAAATGAAATAAATCTGACTTTCTTTTTCTAAAGCAGGATATGAGAGTGATGAAATGGCTCTATCAGGCTTGGCAGTCCAGAAGGAATTTTCCACTGTCAAATGAGTAAGGATGTTCTCTATTGTTGCCTTGTAGTGTGGTGAGAACTATGTTGCAGAATCATTTGGCAATTGCTGATACTCTTCGTCTCTTCTGCTCCTTTCTTCTGGTTCTTCTTTGAGAACATGAGAAGAATGAATAAAAATCTTAGTTCACCTCAAAATCTCTGTGGACCGTGGCCACATTAATGTTTATAAATATGTAAAGGGAGAGTGCCAGGAGGAAGGAGCCTTCTCAAGCAATGTCCAGTGATAGGACAAGGGGCAGTGGGTGCAAACTGGAGCATAGAAGATTCCAAAGAAATGTAAGGAAAAACTTTTTCATGGAGAGGGTGATAGAGCAGTGGAACAGGCTGCCCAGAGGGGTTGTGGAGTCTCCTTCTCTGGAGCCATTTAAAACCTGCCTGGACACGTTCTTGTGTGACCTGCTCTAGGTGGTCCTGCTCTGGCAGGAGGGTTGGACTAGATGACCTTTTGAGGTCCCTTCCAACCCTTAACATTCTGTGATCCTGTGATTTTTCTTTTCTCTCTTTATGTCATTGATTTGCCTCTGTGTCTACCTACATAACAGCTGTAGCACCTAATGTTCTAATAGTAATGTGATCAGAGATATCCATGTCATGTACAGAGTTTCAGTCTGTAAAGGGGTAAAGGGTTACAGTCATTAGTTAAATTTACTACTTCTAAATGAAGGTATTAATGTCTTTAGTGATAGTGTAGCATTAATTTTCTGATCTAAGTTATACCCTGCAGAGCAAGGTATTTTTTAAACAAAGTATCTTTTAACTGGAGAAGAAATAAGGAAAACAAGCAGAAAAGGGTACTACATTTTGAAAAGCAGTGTTGGAAGACAATTTAAGGTTATAGGGGACAAGGAACTAAACTTGTGCTTGTGTTATGCAGTAAGGAGCTGGCAGGTCCTTTGATGTTAGCAGGGGTGTAACACATGGGAGCAGGAAAGCAATTTTAATCTTTACCCATGGCAGTGGTGTACATGGTACAGGAGTATCATGCTGCTGTGGTATCACTTTTTAAAAAGGATGTTGGAATGATAGTACAGAAAAGAACCGTAAAATGCCCTTTGGAGACTGCACAATCTCTGAGAGATAATTTGATTATAGTGTATAAGTATCTTCAGGGGAAAAATACAGAACACTGAACCAATGACTGGGAGCTGCAGACAGACAAGTTAAAATTAAAATGAGGCTCATATTCTTAAAAGTGAGATTGATTAACCATTGGAACAAAGGAAGTGCTTGAATTCTCATTGTACTGCAGTCTTCAAATCACGGCTGGATGTCCTTTCTGAAAGTCAAACACAACTTAGGGGACTCAGAGAAATGTAACCGTCAGAATCTGAATGACCTGTTAAATAGAGTCTGCTAGAACAACCACAGACCATTCTCCTTTCTACTGTTCAACTCTATAACATGAAGCCATATAGTCACTGAGAACTTCCCTCAGATGGGTTGATTTCTGGGCCACATCTCTGAAGGTCCCCTTCACATCAGACAGGGAATTCAGAAGTATTCCACTTGCATTCTCCTCTGAAAATGGCATCATATTTCTCTTTAATTAATCTTCTGATATCAGAATATCCTCTGTTGAGGGTATGTTTCTTACATTCCCTCAAGGATTAGTATTAGTGATGCTTAATGTATATAATATGATATAAAGGAATTCTATTATAAGTATGTCTGTCACAGACAGACTGAAAGATTTTAGCCTAGATGTGAAAAGTGGTTGCTCAGAATGTATATCCAGCATAGCCTACCTCAAATGAAAACCTGTTGGACTATGGTGGAGTCAGGACAGCTCTGCTTCAATAGGTGAAATACTGTAATTCAGTGCTTACAGTAACTTCTGCTATTTGGAATTTGTCTTGCATCTCATGACAACTAGTTTAGAAGCCCCATCACAGACTAGGCAGCACTGCTCTAGTTACTACACAAACACAGATAAAAGTTCATATATTAAAGTAATTCTCTATATAAAGCCTTGGTGCACCTATATCACATATAGGGCTGAATCAGGCAATCAGTTTAATGGTAGAGGACCAGTTGTCACCCATTAGCTAATCACTGTGAACTGTTTGCATACACCATCCTACTGAGGGTTAAGTTGATCTCAGTTATCTGGCCCTTGCTGTGGGATAAGAGTATGTACATGGACAGTTGCCACGGAACAGCAGATGCATGGTGACTTGCTTCCCTCTAAATGATATGGTTGAGGTTTTTTAAAATCTGTATCTCTCCTACTAGTTCAACACATCTAGGGGAGTTACTCAGCTCAGGGAATATATATTTATGCATGTTCAAGAGGAAAAGTAAAATGAAACAGTCGATCATAGCAAGAAAAGCTATGCTTTTCTTTCTCATCTATCCTGCATAAATATGAGCTGCAGTTGAAGAGAAAACCTGTTTTTTACTAGCTAATGGCAGACATTGAACAGAGATCACAGTTCATTATAATGCTTCCTTCTGTGGAGCTGACTTTTCTATTTTTGTTAACAAAGGAAAATATTAAATACTCAGTTTTGGAGTATTTTTCCTATAAAAAGGTGAAAAATATTTGACAACTTTAGTGAACTGTTGATATGACATGATTTGAGGGAAAAGGAAATGGCTGTTAGAGGTTGACTGAACTGGAATACTTGTAAAATAATGACAGATATCATATATAGTTATGGCTGAAAGTACACATCCCCTTGGAGTAATCAGCAATGATAAACAAAATAATGGTACTAACAACTATAGCCCTTATAAGAGACAATGGACAATGAGCAATTTTCTTCTAGCCACATCTGCAACAAGACCTTTCCAAGCACATGAAGCACTTTCAGTATTTTTACCATCTAGTTTTCTGTTGATCGTGAAAAGTGAATCAGATGCTGTAATCTCATACAGAGAGTAATGGTCAATAGCTCAATGTCTGGATGGAGATCAGTGACAAGTGACAAGGAGTCTCCACTGGGACCAGCACTGTTTAATATCTTCATCAATGTCATAGACAGTGTGATCACGTCACATGTATAGCATGTTTGCAGATGACACCAAGCTGAGTCGTGTAGCTGACAAGGGAAAGGGACAGAATGCTCTCCAGAGTGAGCTAGACAAGCTTGAGGTATAGGTTCAAGAGGTTCAAGAAGGCCAAGTGCAACTTCTTTCACCTGGATCTGGGGAACACCTAGTATGAATACAGGTTGGAAAATGAAGGGAATGAGAGCATCCCTGCTGAGAGGACTTCTGACTACTGCTGGATGAAAAGCTGGACATGAGCTGCCAATGTGCAGTCACAGTACAAAAGGCCAACTGCATCCTGGTCTGCCATCAAGAGTGGCCAGCAGGTCAAGGGAGGTCATTCTGCTACCCCTACTCTGCTCTGGTGAGACCCTACTTGGAGTACTGCGTCCAGCTCTGGAGTCCTCAGCACAGGAAAGACATGGACCTGTTGGAGTAGGTCCAGAGGAGGGCCACAAAAATCATCAGAGGACTCAAACTTCTCCTGTGAGGTGTCTGAGAGAGTTGATTTATTCAGCCTGGGGAATAGAAGGCTCTGGGGAGTCTTTATTGTGGCCTGTCATTATTTAAAGGGAAAGAAAGATGAGGACAATCTTTTTAGTGGGGCCTGTTATGATAGGACAAGGACTAATAGTTTTAAGTTAAAAGATGATAAATTCAGACTATATATAAGGAAGACTTTTTTTTACAATGATGGCAGACAAAGACTGAAACAGGTTGCCCAAAGAGGTAGTAAGAGCTCCATTCCTGGAAAGATTTGAGGTCAGGATGGATGGGGCTCTGAGGAACCTTGTCTAGTTAAATGTCCCTGCTTATTGCAGGGGGATTGGACTAGATTACTTTTAAAGGTTCCTTCCAACACAAATTATTCTATGATTCTATAATGATTTTTCTGCTCCGAGTTTCCTATAAGGTGGAAGGAAGAAGAAAGGAAAAAACAAACGTCAAGCTAGGAGATGGTATTTTTTTTTTTTTAACTAATAGTATTCCAATTTAATCCTTTTTATATATAATGTCTAAAATACTGTTTTGTGGATTGTTTCTGATTCCTGGTTCTGTTCTTTTTATCCTTACAGGGTTATTTTCAAATTCAGGCCTACTGCTACTGTCTTATTTAAGCTATTGTGCTACCATTTTATTAAAGTATTTGGCACACTTCATAAAAATTCATTGGAAATAACATTGGACAATGTTATATCAAGAGAGCTTGCAGATGTATTTTCACAGTGCTAAGATATGGAATTTAACTCTAAAGCCTCACTTGACATGAATAAGAGGTATAAACAGTTGATTCCCCAGTTTGCTGTTTGAAAATGGATGGATATTTCCTTAAAACCTTTTAAGGAAAAGCCCCAGTAGATGGTACTGCAGGACTGGATCATAGTCTACAGTATGAATAAAAGATAAGAGGAAAATCAGTTATGGTAATAGAGCTTGGGTTATTTATGGAGTTATAAACCTCTTCCTTTCCCAAGCCTACTTTTCTTTACCTGTTGTCACACAAGTGAAATGATTCAGTGAGATCAGTGCACTCTGGCACAAAAGACCAAAGTGATTTGCTGGACTGAATGAGGCTGGGTTCTTTTGGTTTCCATTCCACTTCTTGAAAAGGCTTAAAATATTTGATTTGAAAAATTAAAATGAGCTCTGTAGGTAACACTTGTAAGTATTCCCAGTATACAGCAAATTGGGTAGTGGGGTTGGAAAGAGAAATGGTGAGAATGATTTCTGCACTTTCCTTTTTGTAACATCTATTTTCTTGATTCCCAAAAGAAGCCCACACTGAAGACAATTTCATTATTTAAATTTAAATGGACTCAGCTGCATAATATGGAGTCAACCTATGCTCTCAAAAAACTCACAAATCACAAGAGTCAATCTATTGAATTTTTGTCATTCCATAAGATTTTAAAACATTTTCCAAGTGAGAAGCAACTGGAATTTTTAGTCCTTAAAAATGCTCATCTGAAATTAACGTCAAAGAATATGTGTGTTCTGTTCTTAAATATTCATGAAGAACTTTTGCCATTCCATAGTCAATGCCAGGTCCATTCTGCTAATACTTTTAAAGCCAATTATCATCCTGAGACTTATCTGGTCTATTACACCCTCTCTAAAATAAAGTTGCACAGGCTTGTGTCATATATGGTCCAAAGGAAAGGAATGGCTGAAGGCAACTTATCCCAAAACACCCTCCATCTACTTGCTTTGAACACTCAGGGACTTTCAGTTTAATGTTTCAGTTGAACAGGGACTGTTAACTCCACTGAAGTACTCTGGTTTCAACAAATGGATGGCAAAATGAGAAGATCAGACTAGCTTTCTTTTATGATCTGAGCCTGGATTTGAGTTTAGGTCTCAAGGAAGACAAGGACATAAAGCTAATATTATCTTTCATTCTATTGTTCAATTGCTTTTTGTTTCAGCTTAGCTATCCTGTGCCTTACTCATAGATTTATGTTATAGATTTAGGTCACTTCCAGAGTTCTACATGTGGAAATAAAATTTTGCTATAAAACAGCAGCAGTCACAGGAAAGCCTATTTTAATGTCACGACATAAAAACTGTGCATATTATTTTAGGTTCAGAAATAAAATGAAGGCTGGTGCTGTGAAACTATGTTACAGTAAAAGAGCAAATTAAGAAGTTACATATTGTTCTGGTGTTGAATGAAACAACAAAAGAGATAACTGAGCTGAGGATTTTAATTTCAATTTCTGGGAAGTTTTTCCATTTCAATATATCTGGATAATGCAGGACATTCCTTGTTTATGTCTGACTGCAGTCTAACCTAAATAAAGGCATTACAGGAATAGAGAGAATGGGGTATTAATTTATTTATTCATTCATTCATTCATTCATTCTTGTAATGCTTTTATTAAACTAATGTGCAGACAGACACCACTGAGGAATAAGCTCCATACCTTTCCACATTTTTACTGATTTTTTTGCCCATCATATTCAAGTTGGTGTGAAGGGAGATTCTTTAACAGATGAACACAAACTCCAAGATACTACACTGAAAATGGAGATTATTTGTAAAGCTTGTTCATTTGCCAAAAACCTGTAATATTCATACTTTGATTTATTGATAATGGTTTCATTACATATCCTGAGCATTACTTATTTTGTAGATTCTAGTCATTAGACCAACCATAAGTGCTTTCTTAAAAAAAAATGTTTACAAAGGCTTTTGTAGATAAACTTGAAACAGTATCATACTAAAGAAAAAGCACCGAGACTAATGGTGTGAGATATACATTCTGTTTTCTATGTTCCTCAACTGATGTGCTTACAGAAGGGATCTTCTTCAAATGTTTTATCACAGCCACAGCCATAAGCATATACACTCAATGCACAGCTGTTTGATGTGATCTAAGAAATTAGTTTGTATTGTGGAATGGAAGGTATTAAATGATTCGCCCAGGTTTATGGCTTTCTTTGATCCCACATTTAAAGAAAAAAAAAAACAAACAAAACCCCAAACCTGTTTCCTCTGTAGCTGACACCACATTTTAGTAGTAATAGTGATTAAAAAAACCCTGAACATGCCTCATTTCATTCAGCCTACATTTTAGATGTGTTACGCTAAAAACCAATATTACCCTGAAGTAATCTACTTTCTGTTTCACACCTCACAGAATAAATAAAGAAAAAGAGAAGACCTGTTCCAGTTCCTAAACAAGATCCACTGGATTTATATTATGACAGTTAAGATCCTAATGCAAGGAAAGATCATATAGAAGCATAAATAGATTTGTTGTTTTAAACTAAGATGGTGTTATGTGCTGATATGAATGATGCAATTCAAAAATTAAAATGATTATAGAATAGGTAGTATTCATCAGCACACAAAATCCTAGACATCAATTGTTTAGGAAAGGGAATCAATTAAAGCACTTAGTGAAAGTGTAAGACAGAATATTAAACTTATAAAGGTATGTTATAGCAGTTGTATCTTTCTCTCAGGTTTCCTTTTGTAACAAAATTTACAAAGAAGGTGTTGCAAGAGGAATTAAAGAAGAATCACTTTGAAAACTGGGGTTCTAAAGAGAAATTAGTGATACTAAATACTTTGTGAACTGTGCTTGCCACAATGCTATGTAATAATTTATTTTTTTTTTCAAGTAACAACTGGGAAGTTTGATCTCTAAATATGATGTCCTTAATTTATATTAGCAATACTTAGTTTGACTGTTTAACTGAGCCTAATCATAGTAATTGAAATCTCTTAGATACTTGAAAGAAGTCAGAAAACTAGAATCAGTGGTATGTCCTTGTTTCAGTTGTATTTAAAAAAAGCTTTACATTTTGTATTTCAGGTCATGTGCTTCAGCTGTGATCAGAAGGAACAAAGGTAAGAAAAACAAGTAAAGTAAACATTTTAAAATCTTAAGACTATGTTTGAAATTAAAATGGAAGTGTCTACTAGTTGTTACTGTGGGATGACTGGTGCAGTCATTGTTTCCTGTTGCTTATGTTGCAGTTTCATTGGTGATGGTAGTCTACAGAAAGAACAAGGGTCATTGACACCAATAATCATTCCTGAAATGCAAAAGTAGTAGATACTCTTGAAATGTTACTAGTGCTCATGTAATTCTTAATTTGGACCTAAACTTCACTCATTCTTCCAATTTTTCCTTTCCCTCGCTTTTAAGTCACTCAAGGCATGTTTCATTAAAAAATTATTGCTAGGAACAGTAAGTACAAAATGCCTGTCAGAGTAAAAATAATGACATTGAAAAGAATGTTAACAGCTGTTGTATCAAAAACATTTCACCATATTTAATAGAAATAATATTCAGGACTATAGTGTCTGAAAATGGTATGGTTGACCATCATGAAGGTGGTAGAATCTATCTTTTGTTTGACAAGTAGTCTTAGTCCATAATGTATGCTTTAGAGATCACCTCTCTCCTTGTACATGGCTGCAGGAGCCAAGCTCAAATTATGTGTATTGGTACAAGAGAGAAGTGGCTCATGGCCAGCATATTCTCAGTTTCAGGGAACTTAATTTCCTTGACTTTTTTTATCCTAAAAGTTCCATCTATTTAACTGCAATGTGTAGAACAGAAAGATTTGTTTTCTCAGTCACAGAAAGAACTGTAAAGGACCTTTGATTTCTGTTTCTCCCTCTGCTGTTACTCTGCCATCAATATAACTTGTGTTGGGTTTTTTTCCCCACTATGTGTGTTGAAGGACTACCATTCTGTATTGATTTTGTCTGAGATAGAGTAAATTTTCTTCATGTAGCTCATATGGTGTTATGTTTCGGATTTGTGCTGAAAACAGTGTTATAACACAAGGATGCTTTGGTTATTGCTGAGCAGTGCTTACACAAAGTCGAAGCCTTTTCTGCTTCTCACCCCACCAGCAAGTAGGCTGGGGGTGCACAAGGAGTTGAGAGGGTGTGCAGCTGGGACAGCTGACCCCAACTGACCAAAGGGATATCCCAAACCATATGACATCACACTCAGCAATAAAAGCTGGGGGAATGAAGGGAGAATGAGGGATGTTCAGAGTAGCAGCAGCATTTGTCTTCCCAAGTAACCATCAGGTGTGATGAAGCCCAACTTTCCTGGAGATGGCTGAACACCTGCCTGTTGATGGGCAGTGAATGAATTCCTTGGTTTGCTTTGCTTGTGTACACAACATTTTCTTTACCTATTAAACTCTCTTTGTCTCAACCAATGAGTTTTCTCACTGTTACCCTTCTGATTCTCTACCACATCCTGCTGGGGGGAAATGAGCATGCGTCTGTGTGGGGCTGAGCTGCCTACCAAGGCTAAACATGAAACAAATTCCTTCCATCAGAAAATATACAGAAAGCGCTATTTTTGCTTCATGTATACTACTCCTTTTTCCTTTGTGTCTTCACAGCACACTGTCTTTGCATGCAATGCAGCTGTGTCCAGTGATGCTGGGGGAGTAGTTCTCGCTTCACACTATAGTGTCTTTGATATGCTGGCAAGCTGGTGTGCTACACACAGCTGACTGAGAGTGCCAGCTTCATGCCACAATAGATAGCAGTGGCCCATAACCTTCAAGTCTTCACTAATACTTCTTGACACATTCCAGACTTGCAGACTAGTCTGAAAGGGAAATAAATAAATAAGGATAAATTTCTATGTTAAAGTGCATCATTAAGAACAAAGAAATAAATAAATGGTTTGCCCTTTAAGTTATGGATCATATTTTTTATTCCTCCATTTAAACAGGAGAAATTAGCATAGTAAATTCCACTCTGCACATGAACTATTTCTCTTTATAATAAATATTCCGGGAATAGTTTTATACATTTTTCAAGCTTGAAGTCCCCTGGTTATAAATCATAAATGTTCCATATGGCACAGGCATGTTTTAAACTGTGTACCCACTGGAAAAATCTGTATATTGTTTTTCTGAATGCTTTTCCCTTGCCCCCTAAATTTATAAATCATATTGTCACCTTCCTAAGTTGTTTATTTACCAACTTTTTGTCTGTCTGCAGTGAGGGGGGGAAAAACCTAACAGATACCCTGTCCTATAACTGTACTATTTAAGCTGGTTCAAGTAATGGAAGGCTTACATTGTATTAGGGATTCAATTCAGTGTTCAGATGGCCTGTATTCCTATTGAATGCCTTTCCTTAAAACAAGTGCAAAAAGCTTTTGATTGCCTATCTAAAAATAGTGCCTTTTAATGGAAAGTATGAAATACTGAACCTGCAGTGGAGAGTGTGGGAAGCAGCTGGGGCTATGCTGGCCTGCATGAAGCTGCAGAGGATGCTATCAATAGTAACCTGGGTGATTTGGTCTGATCCCAGATGATTAGGCACTTATGACAGTCATGACCCCTACCAGGTTTAAGCTGTCCTTCAGCAAATGACCTTCAGGATGCCCTATAGTAAAAAGCCTTTCAATACTACTGAAAAAAAGAAAGGCTTGCATTGATTATTATTTTAATTTAACAGTTTTACATTTAATAAAATGCTCTGGCTGCAGATTAATGCTTCACATGATTATCATTTTTCTATCCCTTGAAAAGAATACACAGAACGAAAAGGTCGATATATGCTTCCCTGAAGTACCATGCAGCTATTATGGCATTACTTATACAGCATACACTGCTGCATCAAACAGGCTGTCTCCAACTTCCCCTGCTGCACTGGACCCCTGTGCTTTCTTGGTGCATGAGTAACGGCAGCTGTCAATTTAGAGTTTTCCTCCTGTTCTCATGTATAACATATCCCACTTCTGGAAGTGGCCCAGAGGCTCATCTTAATGATTTTATCAATTCTCATTTTATGGATTTGAATCACATAGAAGATTATATACTACTTTGATGGTAAATAACAAGAACATAAACAAAATATATCCCATTACACTAGTCAGAGATTCCTCAGGCAGGGGGGATTGTCTGATGCAAGTCATAGACATTGGAGTACTCTGTAGTAAACACAGCCACCAAAATCATACTGACATCCAGCTTCAGATTACTTTGCTAAGCACCCCTCAGAATGATGGCAGGTGCTTTTTATCTTTTCCCCCACTGATTTCACTGGTTGAGCCTGTGAATTTGAACCCACATTCTTCCTAAAAACTTCCTAAAATCAGTAGCAAATTATTATTTGCATGAGCACTCTCACTAAAGTTAATGGTGTTACCACTGCCTCTAACAGGAGTCAGAGCTTTGTAGTCCAGCCTAAAGCTGAAAAAGGGAGCTGTAGGTGACATACGTAAAAGCATATGGCCCGAAAAAAAAATGTAGGGAGTTACTGCCAATTGATTCCATGAATTAAAAATAAATAAATACTATTTTTTCCTGACTTCACCTTTTACTTGAGTGCCAAAGTGTGGTATCTCTCACAGTTCATGACTATCATGAACAAGTGTTTCTCCAGAAAAACAAACCCTCCCCATCCCCAGGTCCCCAGTATTAGCAACTTGAGTAATTGAAAAAGTATTCACAATTCCACAAGAAAATCAGGAGAAAATATCATTGGGAAAAGATGACTGATTAATGAATCTATCTGTAGTACTTGTTGTATTAAGATGGGAATGGTCACATGAAAGGTACACTTTTATTTTACTGTAAAAATACACTGTAATAACAGAAGGTGGTGTTTAAAACAAAGAGAACCTGGAAACTCAGGAGGAAATCTTTGTGTTTCTACTGATGCTGGCTATAGCCATCCTTACAGGGCTGTGCTTTATAGTGGGAGCTAGAAAGGTGTTGATAACATGCCAGTTTTTTGGCATGTGGCAGTGGGTGTCAAGTAGAAGAGGACAGTCTCTTTTCAGTAATGCCCTGAAATAGGATGAGAGGTAATGATAGAAAGGTGAAACACAGGGAAGTTCCACCTCAACATGATGAAAAACTTATTCACTGTGAGAGTGACAGAGCCTGGAACAGGCTGCCCAGAGAGGTTGTGGAGTCTCCTTCTCTAAAGACTTTCAAGACCCTCCCACATCTGTTCCTGTGTGGCCTGCCCTGGGTGTCCCTGTATTGGCAGGGGGTTGGACTCGATGATCTCCAGAGGTCCCTTCCAACCCCTACCATTCTATGATTCTATGGTTCTATTTTACCTGCACTCTTGACCTCAGAAAGCTCCAGACTAGAACTGGGTTTAATTTTTATGGCACCTCTTCTCTAGCTCCTCACCAAGACCAATAGCAACTGTTTGATTTGCTAGCACAGGGCTCTCTGTTGGCTACATGCTTTGAAGAAGGCAAGCAATAATTGCTAAGCCTTCTTGAATACAGAGTTACTGTATATGCAGATTTGAAAGAGTTTGTTTTCCTTCATCTAGGTTTTCAAATATACTTTTGAAGAAGAATTTGCATAAAGTTATATGCAATCACTAAACTTTCCACAATGGGAGTTTCTTTACTTGTGTTACTTTTAGCAGCTCTCCTCCACTTTTTTTTTTTTTTTTTTTTTGGTGGATGACTGAATGACCACTAGGGTAAATGGAAGAAAGAAGAGGATTATCTTGCTGGTCTAAGAGAAGACATAGAGATTTGTGCACATAGAAATTTTAGTTTAAAAATCACATGATCTATTTGAGGTCACGTGTTTTCATTACAACACAGAGCTTTACCTTGCTTAATATGACATAGTAATAATATGTCACTCAGTTATAGATATAGATATATTGGTATTTTAAAGGATGAAGACGCTAAGACTATTAACCTGCTTCCTTCCCTGAAATATGTTGTAAATAGTGTATACAATTATTTAAACTAATCTGGCCCAAATTGATTGAGATTAGATGGCATTGATTTACAAATAGCAAGAGAAACCATACTTGCAGCACACCCTTGTGCTTGTGTGATATAGCTTTACTTCCAAATCAGAGAATAGGCTCTTCTTTCTATTAAACAGTTTCTCTTGTGGACAGAAAATTGCTCTCTGCAGAATACCATCACAGCTGCGAGTCTATCTGCAGTTGGATAGAAGTGTGCTCTGACAGATAAATGGTGAGGCCTGAATAGCCCTTTTGTGTTCAA
This sequence comes from Megaceryle torquata, assembly GCA_024611175.1. NCBI lineage: Eukaryota > Metazoa > Chordata > Aves > Coraciiformes > Cerylidae > Megaceryle > Megaceryle torquata. Next base: position 25,235 of record JANIJG010009207.1, on the reverse strand, counting down.
AAACTCTTCTGGGTGGAATATGGAACAGATTTTGAACAGGAAAGGAAAGGATTTCAGGCCAGATGGTTAATCTGATGGAGCCATACTCTGACAGAAGGAAAGAGTAGTATTGTGTAGTTTAGCAGTTATGTCAGGGAGAAAAGAAAGCCCCTCTGCTAAGTTAATGGAGATCCATGATTGTGCTGGACTCTAGGGTAATATGACAATTCCTAATAATATGTAATGGAAAATTGCTAATGCAGTATGATAAAGTTTTCATGCTGTTTTACTGTTTCAGCATTTCCTGAGTGGAAATGGCTGAGATTCATATTCTTGCAAGCAATTCCTTATTAACTGAATGTTGTATTTGTATCTGCATAATGTGTGATCTGGATTTGGTTGACTTAATCTGTTTTCATACTTTACTATAAGATGTATCTCATCTATATGAAATCCTGGAGAGGGTGTTCCTTCCAAATTGCAGAGCCAGAAAGGGTTGATTCCTCCCATGGAAAAGATCGAAACTGAGATTACTGGCTCCTGGTACAGTGTATCTAAATTTTCACCACATGCAATCATTTATAATGCTCAACTGGGGATCAGCAACTTATTAAAGATGAGCAAAATCCATCATAAAGGCTGGTTTAAGATGTCAGATAAACGGGCTAAGAAAGCCACAGCTTCTAGGGCAAGGCAACATTGAAAGGCAGCAACAGCTCACTCCTGCTGAGATCCACATTTCCTCCTCTCTTGTCCTCTCAGAAAGGCTGATACACTTACCGCTAAGACACCTGTGGTTTCTGAGAGGCAGTGTCTTCTGGTCCTCGCTGAGATTACTCTTTGGCCTCTCTGATATCTAAGTTAAGAAAGAAAAAAAGAAAAATGCAGTCTGGCATGCTGCCCTCAAAAGATTGCCAACTTTCTCATCAGAGAGTGGTCCTTGAGAAATCAAGACCTAGTTTATATGTTAGTGTTTTATTAGTACAGAAAATGAGTGTAAATCTCAAAAATGCATGAATAACAGGTCTCATTACAGCATCATAAAAGAACCTTGATGAGAGAGCTTTATAGATTGTATTTGAAATAACACTATGGTGAGTACCCAAGAAAGGGATTTATTTACAATATATATATATGTGGTTTATGGAAGTTCTAATTAATTTCTTGTTCTCTAAATGTAATCAATGAACTTGAAGGCAGAAGTCATTTGAGAACACTGTATGACTTATACTATGGTAACACCCATTAAAAAATTTAATTTCAGTGTTTCAGTATCTTACGTCTAAACATGTAAATTGTAATCTTTTGACATGTGAATCATTGGAACAAAAACTGGTTAAGAAACAGAGATGGAGGGACAGGAATTTGTTAGTATGCAGATACAACTTAGAAGTATAACAAAAATAAGATGCAGAGAAATCTGGAAATAAACATCAGGTTTTTAGAAAGCACTTAAAACAATTCTGTGAATATCTACTTACTAGATGAAATAGGAACATCTGGGTAAATTGTAGCTCTTCTTTCAGATCATACTTCAAAATGATAAAAAAATTAAATTAAATAAGCAGGATAGATACATAAATCACCCATTCATATAACTATTTGCAGAATCATAGAATAACTCAGGTGGGAAAGGACTTCAGGAGACCTCTAGTCCAACTCCTGGCACAAAACAGGGTCATCTATAGGATCAGATCAGGTTTTTCACAGCTTTATCCAGCTAGGTCCTCAATACCTCTAGTGATGGAGAACACACAGAATTTCTGGGGACAACCTGCTACACTGCCTGGAGAAAATGTTTTTCCTTATATCCACTGGGAATCTCTCTAACTTTTTAACTTATGGCTGCTGTTACTTGTCCACCCACCGTGTACCACTGTGAAGAACATGGTGTATCTTCATGGAAATCCCCTTGATTACTTCCTCATAGGTGCTGGTGTGCTGCTGTTAGGCTGCCCTGAGGCCACTTCTTCAAGAAGTCAGCAAGACCCATTTCCCCAGCCTCTGTTAATAAAGCAAGTGCTCCAGCCTCTTCACTGTTTTTGCAGCCCTCTCCTGAACTCACTCCACTTTATTGTCTGGCATTGGGGAGACTAAAACTGGATGCAATATTAGATATGCTCTCATGAGTGATGAATACAGGTGGATAACCCCTTCCCTCAGTCTATGGGCTGTGACCCTATTAACACAGCCCTGGATGCTGTTGACTTTCCTTTCTGCCAGGTGTACTGCCCAGCTCACTGTCTGCTGCCATGGTTGGGACATTTCTGCAGATCTGCTCCCCAGTCAAGCAGGTAGTCTCCAGCCCAAGTTGCTGCAGTGGGTCCTTCCTTCCCAGCTGTAGGACTTGGAGTCTGGCCTTGTTGAATTTTGTCAGGTTCATGCTAGCCCGTTGCTCCAACCTGCTTTCAGGCATATCAACTGTTTCCCCAAATTTAGTGTCATCTGCAAACTTTGTGAGATGACAGTCCATTGCCTGCTTCAGATCACTGATGAAGATATTCAACAGGAGCCATCTGGTTGTCTATCCATCTGGACAGTGATGTCCTAAGATGATTATGTAAATACTATGTGAGACAGTGTCTTTCTACAGAGTAAATGACGTGCACTCCTCTCTCCTTATTTACAAATGATCCGTGTGGTTGCAAGTGTGTCTTCAGTCAAACTTTCTGAAGTGATGATAATTTAAAGAAATTCCTCCACTGACCAAAAAAAGTAACTAAGAGACCAAACCAGAGTTATTAAACTGCTAAAGCTGTTGATCATAACAAGCCCTTTCACTGGGAAGATCCAATAAGAACCAAATGCAGAATACATGCATACTAAAGTCCAGATGATAAACACTATTTTTGTGACCTTTCTTCCACAAGTATGTTTTGGATCTTACAATAGATTTATCACAATAAAAGTTCTATTTAAATATGAAAGAGAGAACAGTTTAAATGTCTTAATTTCTGGCATTTAGTTAGAGCTCATCTGTAATGCAACAGGTTGAACTGTAGGCGTAGGTAAAGCAGTTACTCAAAGGACATGTATGTATGTGAAGTGGTTACTCAAAGGACTGCAAGCATTTGTGATGCTTGATCCATGGTAGAAACTTTAGTGAAAAGGCTATCGTCGGACACTTATAAGAGTGTACAAGATGCTTTTATCTTCTTAAATGCACACTGACAATTTATTATTTTCTTCTAGTGCAGATGTCAGAGTAGCTGCTCTGAAACATACTATTATATCTATGGAACTTTCTCAATAAGGTTGGTTTGCTGTAGATTTAACACATATATGTGTTTTGAAACCAGAATAACATCAGAGAGGTATCCTTTATAGGGCATAATAACCATGTTATTAATAGCCTTGACTTGAGTCAATATTGCTTCTAGAAGCCATTATATGAAGTTCATAATCTTGCAGCATCATTCTCAAAGTGGAAAACAAATGCAATACATCTAATGTAATAATCAGTAAAAATTCCTTAAGTACTGCTTGGTTTACCAGGTATAAGGTTATGGTTCCTTGGAGATGTGTGGTCAAAATGGTTCTGATCTTGGGCAGGCTGTTAATTTATTATCATAAGTTAATTTATTAAACACTTTAGTAGTTGTTTAATGAGCTGTCTGAAGTAGAGAGATGAATGCTACCAGCAGCAAGATATTACTAATTCCTATGTACAGAAAGAATTTTACACCATTATTATGTCTCTTCTAGGTAAGGGGTTTTATTTTCTCATGTGAATTTCTCTTGCTACACACTTCCTTTCAAACACAAGATATGAATACTACTTAACAAATAACAACAGAACATGGAGTTCTATGCATTTATATGACAGGGCTCTTGCTGTGCTTTCATATTGAGGTTTTTGACATTAACTGGATCAGGTATATCAGCACAGTGGTTATGGTTCTGCTGCCAAAATGCAGCTTTAGAACTGTTTTAAAGTGTAGGAAAGCCCTTACAGAAACCTGGCCTATATTTATTTATACCCAGACAGAGGAAGCAGAAGGTTTGACAGACACTGATAGATGAAGACACAAGATTCACCACATAGATTGAGAATGGAGGTCTATTATCATGTTCCTGTCAATGGCCAGTGCCACCTGTTTAAAAGAAAAATGAGAGAAAACAAAAGGACATGCCAGTGGCTTTTGGAAGAAATAGTCTTCCCCTAATAGTTTAATACTTCCTTCTATCCCAGCAAACAGCCTGGTTCACAGAGGCTGAGCTGTGTCTACTATATCCAGATAACAGTGGGAGACTTCTGTAGGAGGGTTAAAAGATGAGAGGGAACCTGTGATATTTGAGAAGATCCTATATCTGAAATTTAACATGTAACTATAGTTAGAAAAGGCTGGACCATTCTGATGAAGAATACTTTGTGCTTTTGTGTATGAGAACATGTCTAGCAAAATTTCTGTTTATGTTTTAACTCTACTATAACCCATGTCATTATAATATTTTTACAGGTTTGATCCTTTTCTGGAACCTGACTGTTCTACTAGGTTCAGCACTTACTTGCAGCAAGAGAATGCATATTTTAACTGCTTTTAGGTGAAAAGGTTTTCCTATTACCAGATTTATATTTCAACCTTTTGTTTTGATACAATCCCCTTGTGTTCTTTTTTAATGAAAAAAGGGTAGTTAGCAAAAACCCATCTAATTTTTTCAGAGGTATTAATTTCATTTGCTTTTATTCTGTCATTTTTCTGCTTGTTGTTTCTAGAGGAAAATTGTCCTTGTTTTTCCTACTTCATCAGTTGTCCTTTTTACACAACCTTTCTACTGATGTGTTTTTCTTGAGCCATGATGACCAGAGAAATTAATATGGTAATTGCCTTTGACTTTCATTAGTAAAAAACCCAAGTGCTATGTACTGTTGTGAATAAACAAGGTGACTGAAGAGAATTACATGCATGATTCCAGATATATATAATGGGTAGTAGACGTGAGATTACAGGAAAGGCCAGTGGTTTTGCCCTGTAATTGCTAAGCCTATCCATCAGTGATCAGGATTTCTCACTGTCCACATGCACTGATTTATGACCACATAAAGATACTAAGATTTTAAGGTGTCAATGCATTTGTAGCTTTTGGAAGAACTTGTGAGATTGTGGTATCAAAATGTTGCTACCAAAACATCCATCAGAAGGAATATACTTATTTTTATTTTTCAAAACTTTTCAGTAACACCCATTTGTGCAGTAAATGCTTTCCAAGCACCCAAAAGTAGTCTGTACTCCAGATGTATGATGTATACCACCAGACTTCCATGTATGTTTCACATGGGAATAACTCTAGATGATTAGAGCAGTGTGGAAAATCAAACATGCACATCTATTTATAACACAGAAGCCCTTTATTTACTTAATTCAGTTGTTTCACTTCAGAAGATATTTACATATTTACATATGTATTTATGCTTTCTCAAGTAGTCTTGTCCATGCCAGTTTCAGTTTTATTCCATGGTCTATTACAGATTGTTCATGCTAGCCTAGTTTTTCTATGGTTATGTAGTTACTTATATATTGGCAATAAAAAGGACAAAGAAAAATCATATTAATCCATTGTCCATTAAAATCATTGGTACAGAGTTGAAATATTTAAATTTTTACAGCATTAACACCTGGTTAAGCACTGGAATATAACACTTATTAAAATTGATTTATGTGTATCTATATATAAATAAAAATAGCTTTTTTCATAACATAAGTGATGCAAAATCAACATAAATTCCTCAATAGTCAAATGTATAGTTTTATCTTACATAGTAGCACAAAATGCATCTGCTGCAGTTTACCTGCATGGCTTTTTCTTGCTGGGGTAGAATGTGTCTTTGAATCTTTTTCAGGGTTTGTTATATTGCTATGGATAAGTGAGATTTTTCATGGTTAGTGTAGGAAAACCTTTTGTGAGGACTCATCTTTCTTCACATAAGCATGTGGATAAAATATGGGTAATCTCTAAAACATATTTATCATTGAAAGGAATCAGTTAATTGCTCAAAATTTAAATGTGGACATTCCCAATCCTTTCCAGACACATAAAATCTGTTCTCATGGTCACACTGTAAAGTTCTGCAAGTACTTAGCAAATATTATATGACTAAACAACAACTGGTCTGGGAGAGAGGAGTGTATTAAGGCTTTAATGGTAAGAATGTACCCGTTTCTACTTCAACCAAAACTAGCAATGTACAATATATTTTTTTTAAATTTTTGATGGGTTGAATATTTTAGTAGGGAGTAAAAAGATGCCATCAGAGCATGCTACCCTTCATGTGAAAAAAATTACATTTGATAAAAATTTCAGCTTTTGATGAAGCTCTATAGTCATGGGTCAGCAGAGTCTTTTTATTTGTACCAGAATATTGATAGGTAATCCAAGAAAAGTTTTGGTTTATGAGAATCAAATGAATTTTAACATGGGTCTATTTTTATCTGAAAGACTGTGACAGTCACGGTCATCCGAGGGAATGTATGCCATGCTAAGTGACTCAGGGAATGAGCAACATAGCACAGCACAACATAACTGCAGTAGAAAACTGCTATAAATAATGATTAGGATGAAGATAAATGTACTATATCAGGACATAGGTGGAGAGATTTGATGGTGTGTTATGTAATATATATATAAAAATGGACTTAAGTACTTGATAGGCAGCTTATAATATTCTGTATAACATTGCCCATAATGATAAAGTATGAGACTTTTTAGATTGCAGCCACATGGGAATGACCATTTATCTAAGACTTGTGATGACAGTGATACCGTCACTGTGTGTACCAGATGAAGGTATGTGCAGCATTTGTAGCCTGGTCAGGAGTCTTGGTAGTAAAAATTCTGGGGCAACAATATTATTTATATTATTCACTATCTTTTTACAGCTTCATTAGGTTTTACATGTGAAGTAATTGCAACATGTAAAACTTATTTCTTCATTAATAACTAATTTCTAATTTTGGCCTAAATATTTTCACTGCTTTTTTTTTTTCCTTTTTTTTTTTCCTTTTTTTTTTTTTTCCTCAATATATTATTTTATCAAGACCAAAAAGAATTATATAGAAATATATAGATTGGATTTAATACCTTTTTTTTTTTCTTTTGGCAAATATTTTCCAGTAAGAGAATTCTTCCAAGTAATATTTTTTCCTGAATTATACTGAAATATTTATTTTGACTCTACATGACATACTTTACTACATAATTATTGCATTATGAAAGATTAATTATTCAACATCTTCATATCAAAGTTTTGATTCCAGAAAAAATAGTGTCCATAATGTGGCTGAGAATTCATCTTTGAATATTCAAGTTACAAAAATGACATGGTTTGACCAGATCTATTGGCATTTTAAACACTTTGGACCATTCTGGGCACTGCATGACATCTGCAACATTTTCTAAATGGTGGGTTACTGTACTTTTTTCAATCCTTAATTACTTTGATAACAGTATTCATAATAAAATTCACATTTAAAAACAAACAAACACAAACAAAACAACAAAACTTTGTGACTACATATCCTGTTTACCTCAGGAAGTGATTATTACCTCATATTATGATCTTGCCTCTGAGAACCATTTGATAGTACACAAATCCACAGTGAATTGAATAACTTTATGCTCATCAAGTCAAGAAGATTAACATTTCTCAGTTTGATTAGTTAAGTTCTGTGTGATGCTCCTACCGAGGTCCAGGAATATACTTAAACTGGGCCACAGGGACAGAAACTTGCATAGTAATTAAATGAAAATTTATTTTTCTTCCCTAATAATTGAATTCACCTTTTTCTATATTGCCTTCTGAATTTATTTTCTGGGCTTTTAAATATTTTCAAAGGCTTGTTTTTTATTTGCTTGTGAGATGAGGTTTTTGTTTTGTTACTGTTGATAAATTAGCTTTACCAAAGCTCCGTTTGGAATTGTGCCTTACAAAAAAAATGAACTTTATTTATTTAGTTCAGTTATCATCCTTGGTAATGTCAATGGTGTGTACAGAACAGTTATAATGGGATGACAGCTACGTTTGATTTTGTCTGGCATCTTTATAACAATGTGTCACTTGTCACATCTGTTTGATCATGCAGACCTACATGTGTATCAACAACGTGGATGAAGACAAAAGGTTTCAGATTTAGAAATAATTTTGTCTTCACAGCCAGACTCTCTTTATTAATATGAATGCTGCAGTACAGATTTGAATTGTAGAAGAAAAGAAATAAGAATAAGACTTGTACATAGAGATTTGTGCTGAAAAGAATATTCAGAAGTGTTTAAGTTTTTTACCTTGTTGCTCTTTTACCTCTGTTTGTTCTAAACATAATTCAAATTTTCAGTATCTATTTTGGCTCTGGAAAGATGTGTTTTAAGATAAAGAATGTACTCATTTTCAAAAGCGTGGAACTGTACTCCATGAAAATACCATTTATAGGTACTTCAAATTTATAGATCTATTCATTTCGTAGTTCCACAGTACTTGAAAAATTTTTCTTGAATTGGACATCTAATTAGGAGGAAAGAAGAACAACCACCTTCAGAATCTCTCTTGCATTATCACTGTGGTAAAATCCACTGCTCAGGGCTTGCTTACATTTCAATTCCTTTTAGCCATCCTGACATGCAGCCGAGTTCACAAGCCCAAGTTAAATGCCAGGGCTCTCCATACATGATATGAGGGGAGCTAAGTGCCTATGAATGAAACTGGCAGTTGCTAGCAAGTGTTAACTGGTCACTGGAAAATACTGAAGTGCTAAGACATGGCCTTATTCCAAACATGCAAACACTTAGGAGCATACTTTGTGATCAGAGAGACACGCAGCTGCCAAACCTATTCTACATCTCAGTGTCAGAACCAGGTCAAACATTTATTTCAGAAGACAAAAAGAAGACAAAAAGGGGAAGAATACATTTACCTAGAAAAAGACTTCCTAACTGATACGTTACTCAGGAACCAGGCCAACCAGAGAGTTGTAGTTTCTAATTGTTATCTATCCCTTACATAGTAATGAGAGATTGATACAAGTGATTTATCTCTGCTTTCCTCTCCTAGGAAGTGAAATTACAAGTCTGGACTGCTATTTTTGACCTCTCTGCACTGCATCATTCTCTAGAGGATGAGGACAGTGAGTTTCAGAATAGGCTAAAAGTAGAGATGTCACAAGTAGAAAAGCAACATAATTCCCTCTGGATATTTCAGACAAGCATGTAAGTTGTTGATTATTATCTAATTAGACAAAAAGATGCAAGCGAGAAAATAATCAGGCTAGGTTACATGTTTATTGTGCTAAAATTATTCCTGAACTATAGATTTGTGTTCCATATGAAGACCTGGAGTACATTATTGAGGCCCGGATTCTGATTTTATAATCTCCTTGTAGCAGCTGCCACTCAGTCTTTCAAATCACACACATCTTTGATGTCAGGCTATTGTTCCATTAAGGTGCAGCTCACTGCTTCTTTCAACTCAATCTCTTTTAATCTTGCAAATCAAATAAAGCTCAGTAATGCAGATAATATGTCAAAAATGTCCTTACCTCATTGACATTCCCAGTGGAAGTCTACTTTTGAAATAATTTCTCAGCTAAATTCAGATATGTTCTGCAAACCATGAAACATCATTGAGAAGTGCTTAGTGCACATCAATAAAAGGAGAAAGATAGCCAACAGGTATTGTAATAATAGTTAACTGCAGGTGTTTTGTGCAGCAGAATTTAGATGTGCATAAAAATAAAATCAGATATCATGTGCATGCTACTGTTGCTAAATACCACTTCTTTATAAAAAATACTATCAGGTTTTATTTCTAGTGATTTATCAGTGGGCAGAACTATAACCGACTAAGACTGATAGCTAAGTTTGATACTACAAGTGAATGGCTGTTGCAGGTCTTTAAGCACTGTAGCTTATTATGAATTTTATCCTTGGTGGTAAATATTTTCACTGGTATTTTTAAGACATAAAAAAGCCGTCACCTTGATGTAACATCATATGCATATCTGAGGTGCCAGCAGTTTTTTCTAATGTGCTTCTATGAAGCAGGATTTAGATAGAAGGGACATAACATGAATCATAGAATAGACTCATAGAGTGCCTTGTCTTGGAAGAGACCTCTAAAGGTCATCCAGTCCAACCCCCAACATAACAGCCTCCAAATCATATAGAGCTGTCTAAGCTTAGTGGGCCAGGAAGCAGATGAACACTTGGGAGCTCTGCTACGGTACAGTGTTGAAATGGGGCTTTGATTGTGCTTATGCTGTGAAATATTCATGGCATCTTTACATATTTAAAATGACATACTGAATATATAGAGTGGATATATAAAAGTCACATAGAGAATGACAGACAGGATATATTCCTGACATAGCTTTTTTCCTTTATCAGTGCATGAAAGGTAGGTTTGTAATATATGAGGTTTACAGCACTTAACCCTGGTGTGAAGTCAGTCAGGTGAGTACAGATGTCAGAGAATCAGAGAACCACAGAATTGTTGAGGTTGGAAGGGACATATGGAGGTCATTTAGCCCAACCCCCTAATCAAAGAGGGCCGGCTAGAGCCAGTTTTCCAGGACCATTTTCAGATGACTTTTGAATATCTCCAGTGGTGTAGATTTCACAACCTCCCTGGGCAACTTGTACTAGTGTTTGGTCACCATCACAGTAAAAAGTGTTTTCTAATGTTCAGATGGAAAATGATCATAAATGTACTGGATTTTCTGTCCCAAGCTGTTCCTCTGTACAAGGCATGATGGTGCTGGATGTCTCAGCTGAATCAAGGGCTGGATGGGTTACATCCTAGCATGCTGAGAGAAATGGCAGGGATGCTCACCAGGACACTGTCCATCATTTATCAGCATTCCTGGCTGACTGCAGAGGTACTAGCAGACTGGAGGTCAGCCAGTATAACACCCATATATAAGAAGGGGTGGAAGGATGATCTGGGGAACTACAGGCCTGTCAGTTTTACTTCAGTATCAGGGAAGCTTGATGGAGCAAATCATCTTGGGTTCCATTACGCAGCACATGCAGGACAACCAGTGATCAGGCCCAGTCAGCATGGTCCTATTTAACAAACCTGATCTCCTTCTGTGACAGGGTGAACCACTTCTTGGATGAAGATAAGGCTGTAGATGTTGTCTATCTTGACTTTAGTAAGGCATTTGACAGGGTTTCACACAGCATTCTATTAGAGAAACTGACTGCTCTTGGCTTGGATGGGCATACGCTTTCCAGTGTGAAAAACTGGTTAGATGGATGAGTTCAAAGAGTTGTGGTCAGCGGAGTTAAATCAAATTGGCACCCAGTCACAAGTGGTGTCCCCCAGGGCTCAGTATTGGGGCCACTCCTGTTTAATATCAACAACGATTTGGATGAGGGGATAGAGAGCACCCTTAGTAAGTGCAGATAACACCAAGCTGGGTGGAAGTGTCAATCTGCTTGAGGGTAGGGAAGCTCTGCAGAGGGATCTGGATAGGCTGGATCACTGGGCCAAGGACCATTCCATGGGTTTCAGTAAGGCCAAATGCCAGGTCCTGCACTTTGGCCACAACAACCCCCAGCAGCACTACAGGCTTTGGGAGGAGAGGCTGGAGAGCTGCAAGGCAGAGAAGGATCTGGGGGTGTTGATTGACAGCCGGCTGAAAATGAGCCAGCAATGTGCCCAGGTGGCCAAGAAGGCCAACGGCATCCTGGCCTGTATCAGGAATAGTGTAGTCAGCAGGAGCAGGGAGGTGATCATTCCTCTGTACTCAGCTTTTGTGAGACCACACCTTAAATACTGTGTCCAGTTTTGAGCCTTTCTCTACAAGAAGGACACTGAGGTGCTGGAGACAGTACAGAGGCAGGCTACCAAGCTAGTAAAGGGTTTGGAGCATGTCTCTTATGAGGAAAGGCTGAAGGATCTGGGGCTGTTTAGTCTTGAGAAAAGAAGGCTGAGGGGAGACCTTATTGCACTCTACAACTACCTGAAGGTAGTAAGTTGTAGCGAGGCTGGAGTTGATCTTTTCTCCCTGGCGACAACAATAGAAGAAGAGGAAATGAACTGAAGTTGAATCAGGGGAGGTTCAGGCTAGATATTAGGAAGAATTTCTTTACTGAAAGGGTTGTCAGGCATTGGAATAGCCTGCACAGTGAGGTGGTGGAGTCACCATCCCTGGAAGTCTTTAAGAGCCAGGTTTATGTTGTGTTTAGGGACATGGTTTAGTGATTTTGATAGTGCTAGGAATAAGGTTGGACTTGATGATCTTGAAGGTCTCTTCCAGCCGAAACTATTCTATGATTCTAAGATATGCAAGATTTCATAGCCTTTATGATCACAACTCTGCTCTTTCTCTTTGGGACTGAAACACATTTATGTTGTATTCTTTAAAAATTCAAGGACAACAGAAGAAAACTAGATGGTGGGCTACAGAAGCTGGAGAATGAAAAGACTCAATAAACCACTTAACACATTTTCTTGTTAGTAGGAGATTATCAACACAGTATATAGTCTTCAACTATTTAGTCCTGCCTAATCTGTTGTTGAATTCAGCATGAAGATTTCTGTCATTTACACTAGGAAAGTAGTCAACAACCTGACATTTATGACTGTTAGAAATCATCTTCTTGAGACTACCTAGGATTTTCAAGGAATTAAATGTTACCTATAAACCTTATTCTTTAAATTTCCTTTTAGAGATTTTTGTTTGTTTGTTTGTTTTGTTACGTAACTGAATGTTTTCCACACAGCTCCTGTTATATGTGCTGATCTTGCTGTTAGCTCCTTTTCTGTCATTAAAACTGCTGGCCAGCAAAAGCATACTCTGATGAACCACTGTCAACAACTAGTAGTACACCTGGCCTGGAAAATGTATTTTTAAATTTCTCTCTCTATATATATACTTTTGGAAGGATGAAATAGTACCCTCCTCTAGCAAAGAAATTCAAGGAGACATGGTATTTTTATTTCATTCAGCTATTGTTTAAAATCAGCTTGAAATGATAAATATGCACTCAGTGTCCAGCGATCCATCATTCAGTGGCACATACTGCAGTAAAAAGTTCTTCTGAAAGGGACGCAAGAGCAAAAGCAGGAGTGAAGGGAGGCTTAGCTCTGTGGTAGTAAATCACTTGTAAATTGTCTCTGGTGGTGTTGCAGATCTGGAGGTTTAGTTACAAATGTGCTATATGAAATCTTTTCTTTTGATTTGCCATATAGAAATTCCAGCCACACTATTTGTTATATTTGTGCTCTGAGGTCATGCAGGCATGCTAACATAAATTACTTCAGGTATAATTAATGAATTGAGATACAATTGCTGTAAAAGCAGCACTTTGGTTGTCTTTTTAGAAGTCACAATAACTGTGAAAAAAAGGTCAAGCCTTTAATTTTAAATGGGTCTATAGAAAGAAAATAAGAATTATAACCACTGTTCAGTCCTTTGCTACCTGATAGTGGTTTAGAGTGGAATTACCAGAAAAGTGAAGTATTAAGTGGCTAGAATTCTGCAGAAATCCAGCACTTAAAACTGTAAATTTTTCAAAAAGGTTCCTCTGCTAACAAGCGAGCAGACTTGTGTGACAAACAAATGTATGGCCCATATAGGAAGAATAACAAATATTATTTAATACATCTGGGTAAATACTGCAGAAACTGCTGTTTTTCAATTACCACATTTTTTTTTGGACTGTGCTGAATTCTGCTTTATGTACACTTTCTACAAGAAAGAGAGTAAACTGAATTGTTATTGCAAATATTGTGGGATTAGAATTTCAATGTATATGATTAGCTTGTACTTAATTTATGGTTATGAATTCTTAAAATAAAAAAATCTTTAATTTATATGTGTCCAGTCAAAAGTGTTTAATTATTTTACAATTTTGAATATACCAGAATTCATATTAAAAAAAAAAAAAAAAAAAAAAAAGAAAGAAGAAGAAAAAAAAAAGCTATTTAGTAAATGTACAGGATCTGTGTGGTAGATATTTTTACGTAGAAAGACGGTTAAGTTTGCTCAAATATACTAAACAGAATGGGTTTTGTTTGGTTTTTTTCCTATTTTGACAATCAGTCAGTTCTTAATGATTAGAAGAAAGATAGTAAAAGCAGAAAGCATTCTTGGAACACTTCTTCAGGAGCATTAATCTAATCTGTAAAAGTGTGAAGAGCTTTCTATGAAATTTCTGATCTACTACCTTGATTAAGAATAAAGTCCTAAAGGTAGAAAAATAAATAAAAATAGAAATAATAATTTTAACTATTTCAGATGAAGCTTGGCTATATATAAAGAGTAAAAGGCTTTTCCCATCCTGATAAGAAATGTCAATCAGCATGAAAAGATAGAGTAACCTTTGGGGACTACCTTAATAATTATTATACTTGCAGCAATACAGAGACACGGATGTTACAAATGAAAATAGTCGCTGACAATGTGTTTTTCTACCTAAACAAAAAAGGTTTTTATCTTTATTTCTTCATAAGAACATCAAGAGTACAGCATTGCATCATTACAACTTAATTTTGGTAAATTAATGTTGAAAGTAAATACTAGAACAGTGTAGGAAGTAGTTCATTATGGGCAACAATTGTCTTTCATGCTTATAGTGTGTTTATCAAGTCAGATTAGTGATATAACTTAGTGTAGGATGAGTGACAACTCTGAAAGTAGACAAGAAATTTCCTCTGGTGCTTTCCATTAATTTCAGTTTTTGTGAATCTTGGGATTTCTGAAACACAGTGTGAAAGTGAGAGTTAAGAAAATAAATTGTTGATAATACTGATGAAATTACTGTCATGATATTTGTGGATAGAGGTGATGATATTCTATTAATGAAATGGAAAATGTAAATTTTTTGGAAATAGTATTTAGGATTATTGGTAAATAACTACTTGAAACACTCTGAATACTAAAACTCATCATTCTTCCCCAAGTTTGTGTAGTATTTGGCACACTAATGAACACTGGGGCTTCTTCTAGGTGCACTACTGGATAGTGAATAATTAATGTCAGCTATCAAAAACATTTGAAGAAAATAAGATTTGGTATGAGCGGGTGCAATTGCTATGACTTCCGTGTAAATTCATGCAATTATATCAAAGGTTATCAATGATTTACTATTCCAGTTTTGCTTCAGTCTCATCAGTTAAGCTTTGTCTGAGCAAGTTTCTGTTATTTTCAAACAGGTTATTTTTGGTCTTGTTGTTTTTGTTTGTCCTGTGCATCAGTTTTCACAGATGCTGATTTTCCTAGAGGATATTTTTTTGAGGGGGCATTTAGTAAAATTTGTGTTGCAGTTTCTGAGGAAATAAACCATACTCTGTTTTGTGTACTATGTAAACTTAGGAGAGCTCCAGGGAGAGTGACTGAGTTTATGGGAAAGCATACTGGTCCTTTTAGGGCGCACTGAGGACAAAGGAGAAGCCCAGAAGAGAGCTGGAGATACTGGAGGGATCATTTTTTTCTGCCCTCAACAGCAGTGTACTTTCATAATCCCTTTGTGCAATTGACTTCTAGAGGACTGTGCCCAACAGACAAAGTCTGGCTCTGAGAACATGATGTTACTACATAAAGTTCAACACTTTTTGATAGATATATATACCCCCGGGGACTGAATATGGCTATTTCAAAAGCTATCATTTCAAGGAGGTCACACAAAAGTTACTTTCAGTTGCAATGCTGTTAATTCATAAGCAATAGATTTCAAGGCCAGAAGAAACTGTTATAGTCATTGTAGTCTGTGCCACACCAGACAGACAATTTTACCTGGTTTTCACTAGAGTTGAGCATAAGGGTGGCAGGCCAGTGTTGGGGGTGAAATCTACATAATCGGCTCCCTTCCTCAAATGCCAGTATACCAATGCTTGCAGCAGGGTGAATAAACATGAGGAGTTGGAAATCTGTGTGCAGGCAAAGGGTTATGATCTGGTGGCAATTACAGAAACATGGTGGGACAGCTCACATGACTGGAATGTGGTCATGGATGGCCAGCCATTCACAGTCCAGGAGCTTCCTCCAGTGCATCGATGATAACTTCTTGATGCAAATGGTGAATGAGGAGTGGTACTGGATGCGCGCTAACAAGCAGGGTCTGCTTGAAGCAGTGAAGGTTGAGGGCAGCCTTGGCTGCAGCAGCCATGAGATGGCGGAGTTCAGGATCTTTTGCAGTAGGAAGAGAATACCAAGCAGGATCACAGCCCTGGACTTCAGCAGGGCCAACTTTGACCTTTTCAAGAAATTGCTAGGAGGAATCCCATGGGATGGAGTACTAGAAGGTAAAGGGGCCCAAGACAGTTGGACTATTTCTAAGGACTACTTTTTTAAAACTCAGGATCAAAGCATCCCAGCACGTAGGAAATCAAGAAAGGGGCCAGGAGACCTGTATGGTTAAACAGGGAACTTATGGGTAAACTCAAATGGAAGGGGAGAGTCTACAGATGCTGGAAGGAGGGCATGGACACTTGGGATGAATATAAGACTGTTGGCAGAGAATGTAGGGAGGCAACTAGGAAAGCTAAAGCCTCCTTGGAGCTAAACCTTGCGAGGAAGGTCAAGGACAACAAAAAGGGCTTCTTCAAATACATTGCAGATAAAACTAACACTAGGGGCAATGTAGGCCCACTGATGAATGTGAGTGCCCTGGTGACAGAGGATACAGAAAAGGTGGAGTTACTGAACGCCTCCTTTGCCTCTGTCTATACTACTAGAGACTATCCTCAGGAGCTCCAGACCCCTGAGGCCCCGGAGGAAGTCAGGATAAAAGATGAGTTTTGCTTAGGTGATGAGGGCTGGGTTAAGGATCAGTTGAGTAATCTGAATGTACATAAATCTATGGGCCCTGATGGGAAGCACCTGTGGGTGCTGAGGGAGCCGGCTGAAGTCATTGCTAGACTTCAGATTTGGCTTATTCTTAAGTATGAATACATTAGAAGAAGATCTAATCTTTTCACAAAAGCAATGGCTACATTTGATCCATTCAGAACAATTATGAGATGCTGAAGCAGAGAGTTCTGAAGGGAAGAACACACCATGGATCCTCCTGTATCCAGCAGACATCTTTGACCACCCCAGACCTCTGCCGCAGTGAATTTCATGGTACTGTGGGACCCCTACCTTCTGGTGGGAAAAACAGGAGACCTGAGAGACTGCACTGAACCAACTTTTAAAAAATTATTTATCTGGCTTTTTATATGGCCCAGGACAAATCCTAATTCTTTGAAAAGTAATGGATCCATTTTTCATCCATGACTATTTTTTTCCTGTGAATCAGTTCTGTAATACTGTAGTTCCAGGACAGAAGTTATAAAAACCAAATCCTCTGAAGGAATTGTAAACAAAGTATTTCACTGCAATATAATGGAATGTTCTTGTTTCCACCTAAAGAAGCTACTGCATTCTCCAAGAATGTAGGAAATTTCCTGCAAAAAGATAAAATGTTGTTTTTTTTCTTTTCTTTTCTTTTCTTTTCTTTTCTTTTCTTTTCTTTTCTTTTCTTTTCTTTTCTTTTCTTTTCTTT